>JAMKPZ010000696.1:0-77360 GCA_024699675.1 Amphibolis antarctica
TAATTAATTTTTATAAGTTAATTAATACAACAGTTGGAAATGTGAATTTTTAAAGTTAAGGGAGAAAGAGTACACACGTCTTTTTAGGTGAAGAGAGAGTGTGTTTTTAAATTTCACTTACATGAAAGAGTGTGTTTAATTAAAATGCCCGTCTTTTAGTTCAATCGTCCGGTCGTTTAAACAAAAACGCCTCTTCTCTCATCACATGAAATTTTCAGTTGATGAGAGAAGAGGCGTTTTAGTTTAAACGACCGGACGATTGAACTAAAAAACCGGCGTTTTAATTATTTAACTTCCAAGGGCTATAGTTTACATGTCACGATAGAAGTAGTACATGCGTCTGCGCGCAAATGCATGGATAACATAGAGGAAGGTATTTAATTACCAACAGGCGCACTACGTACCTTAATTAAGAACAAGAACAGCACACTCTTAACTCGATCTGCACGATTGAATTAATTATTAATTATCTGCAGCCCAACGGTTGAATCGATCTGCTCCTCACGTTGTGCAGATCACTCATTCGAATGGGCGCCGGCCGGATGCCGCCACCATGACCACGACCCTCATGAGCTTCACCTGCAGCTCCAGCAACCTGATGTATTCCGCTGCCTCCTGAAGTAGATGGCCGTCCAGCCCCATGTTGGTCTTCTCCTCCTCTGCTTCCCCAGAAGGAACGAGCTTCCGCAGGGCTCTCACGTTTCTCTGGACCTCCACTCCCGTCACCCTCCCTTGTCTCCTTCCTCTGCATCCAAGCCTCATCGCTCTGCCCATCATTCTTGGCATCGATCGCATCTGCAGGCAAGAAAACAAGTATATGTATGTATATGAATGTGGGAGTCGATCGAGTGATATATATATAGATATGAAGCCCATGCAGGCACCACGCCAGTGCTTGTTCAGGCCAGCTAGCAAACACACACACACACACACACATATATATACGTGTACATATAGATGTATACTATTTCTTTTTGAAATAATAATATTCTGATCGAGAAACATGTATGGGTGGTGGGGAGGGAAACAGGGAGACGGAATTAGGGTTTGCCAGTGTTGCCTAGCTAGGGTTAGTGGCATGTTCTCCTCCAACCCTAGTCCACATGCAACCACATGTGTCCCTGATTAAATTGGCATCACACGTACTCTGTCCTTACCATCCATCCCTGCCTGATAAATGGACGTACTGCTTTATTTGGTGGTGAATGTCGTCCAAGGTCCAGCTCAAGCAGACGCCATGGGTTGGTGGGAAGGTAGGCAAGCTTGTCTCCTTGCCACGCGAGGCCACTAGCTGGGCGTGTTGATTTGTAAGTAGGTCCGGCGCTTTTTCCTTGTCGGAATACAACCTTATTAGCTACGTTTATACAAGCAGTACTACAACCTTAATTGGTGGCCGTTCCTTCTTTAATTAATTCTATTTTGACTCTAACCATATATCTATGGCACTTGGTGGTTCAATCCATATGTCATTCCAACAAAACCAAGAATATCATCTTCCATACTTTTTACGAATTTCGAACGATAAAAAGACGAATCGGATAAAAACTAAGTCACTCGTAGGCTTACATATATTTTTAATTTCATTTACTATAAAATTAGTTCTAACGAATTAAAGTTAAGAATAGTAAAACAAATATTGTTAGAATTACATAATAAATTATATAATAAATATTTTTAAATAAATTTATATGATAATGAAGATATATATAAATTTAAATGAAGTTAAAGTTGCACTACATAAACCTTAAGTTACATTTATTTACATCCACTCTTAACTTCCAAAGTAGATTAAAACAATACAAATAAACACATCTACTTTACTTTTGTAACTATTCTTGAAAACTAGTATACTTGCTCCTACAAGGTAACAACACCAAACTCCGAAATTGATCGAGGCTGTTAAACACCATAGCTGGCAACAGCACAACATCAAAAACACATCCTATATAGTTATATATATATATATATATATATATATATATCTATATAGGGCCCTTTCACTCAGGGATTCTAGCCTTAGTGCAGGCATACAAATTAATTAAGTTCACACAAATACTGATGCATTGGCGGAAGAAGGGCCAGGACTCTCACATTCTGTCCTCCCTTTTGCGAGGAGCGCATGTAATGATCTCATCAACTCTCAATATCATTTCAGCGGCCTCCGTGGCAGAAAGAAGAATTGCCTGCTTAACCTTGAAAGATTCGGATATACCAAGTTTCTCCATATCTCCTACCTGTTTTGCAGAAGATAAATCATATTTTGATTTGGCGTTTCCGTGTATAATTAGAGTGGGCAATGGAAATCTAACATAAAAATCAGCATTGACAAGCAAACCGTGTCTGCATGCATGCATGCATGCCTGAAAAGTATAAATTAGAAGCACTTACCCCACCAGATGTAACATCAATGCCTCCGGTTGTCTTCTCCTTGTGGTGTTCTGCTCTAAGCTGGGAGATCAGCTCTGCGCTATCAAGACCTGCATTATCAGCTATGATTGTCGGAATTGACTGAAGAGCACGAGAAAAGGCTTCGATGGCATGAGACTTCTTGCCAGGAGTCCGCCGAGCTAAATCATCAACCGCTTTTGCCATCACCATTTCAGGCCAGCCACCGCCATACAGTACACGGCAGTCATTCACTGTCTGAGACAACACACATAAAGCATCGTGCAACGACCTTTCAGCTTCGTCTAGCACATGAATGCTGGAAACCAGTATGATACACAATAAATAATAAGACAAATCATAGTTTATGCAAGATAAACAATGAAATTAATAAAAACGATAGAAAGAAAGACTATGTATGATAAGAGACATCAATCTTGGATTGATCCATTGTCAAACGGATATGGATGAACATCATAGGACACCATTGTAAGTATTTGATTGATCGTACAAAATTAATTAAAACAAAATGAATGAAAAATGCAGAGAACTAAATTAAAAATAAAATATCTGCTCAAAAAATAAATTTAAAATATAGAAAGGTGTTCCTAAAGTGCCTCTAGGAATAATTTGCCACTTTTTCACAACTTTTATGATTTTCAACAACCAGATTTTATTTCCCTTTGTGGTCTTCTAGTGACTGATGTTAATTCTAGTCGTCCATCACAGAAACAGTTCAATTTCTACTTTTTTTGAGAAGCAATCAAAAAGGAAATATAATAAAAGAAAAGAGAAAGAATATGAGGCCTACACCAGCTGTAGGCAGACTAGAAAGCCAAAAATCAGTTTGATTTCATTTTCATTTTGTCCTTGGATCTACAAAACTTAAGTTCTACAAAAAGCAAAAACGTTAATTATTTTCATTTAGATTTAGTATCCAATTGCTTCTTTCTTTTGAGAAGCAGTCAAAAAGGAAATATAATAAAAGGAAAGGAAAAGAATAGGAGGCCTACACCAGCCATAGCCAGACTAGAAAACCGAAAATCAGCTCGATTTTACTTTCATTTTATCCAAGGATATAGAAAACTATATGTTTTACAAAATAGACCAAATGTAAACTCAAGTTCTAGAAAAAAAGGAAAAACATTAATTATTTTCGTTTTTCTTTAGTATATGACAATGGGGTATTCATTAAGACACATCTTTTAGCTTTTGTTATATCTCTGAAGGGGATGAGGTAGATTCTCGTTAATAATAAGTATCAACCAACAGAGAAAAGAATGACTAAGCGTTATGATGAAGATCTGAGCTACTACAAATTTTTATGATTTTCAAGGCTTCAGCACCATTCGGTTTAGGCTATGACATTGCTCAATTATGCATAATCTTGATTGCGCTTGATTAGAAAAATTGTGGAGTTTATGATACTGTTAAGTAGCAGCTAAAATTTTGTTGGGTTCAAATTTTGAATGCATTGGCTTATGCATCGGAACTAAGTAATACCCTTTCATAATCGGCTACACAATCTGACAAGAAAAATGCCAATTATCAAGATTTTTAACTCTCTCTGACAAGCATACTATACACAATCTGTTTATCCAATCCATCATGTTAAATGTGCCTGTTTTATATCATAGTCAATCTCATAAACGAGTAACATATAATCTAAAAACCAAACAAGGCCTTCAAGTTGATGTGATTTTCACCATGTACTTCAAAATTTTATTTTGAAAATTATATAGAATTCAAATCCTGCCAAAGTAAACTTTATGATTGGTGAAGATAAAACATGAATCAATATTAGATTTTGTATCAAAAGAGAATAAATAATTTGTTTCAGTGGAAACGCAGAAATAAAATAGAATCATTTGGTAAATTCACATAGATAGTTTAATAGCCAAGACCCCAAGGAATAGGACATACCTAGCGCCTCTTAGAACAATTGTGCATGCCTGACCCATTTCAACTCCAGAAAAGTGAATCAACTTATCCTCGCCAATCATGATTTCTTCAATTAGATTGCAGTGACCAAGTTTCACAGACTCTGGATTATCAAAGGTTGAAGCAATTTCACCACCTGTTACTAATGCAAGCCTCTCAATCCCATCAAAATCAGCATGCTCAATAGCAAGTACTCCTTCATCTGCAAATAATTCCTCGGGAAAGTTGTAGATTAACTGACGATTAACAAAACAGTTAATCCCATGAGCAATGATCTTTTGTACTTTCTCTTTCATCTTCTCTTTTTCTGCAGCCTCAATCTCTGCAACTCTAGACATTGAATCAACACGTACACGAGCTCCATAAATCTTGACTTTGTCGGTGTCCATGGCAGTATTTGCCACCAATATATTGGCATTTTCTATACGCCTAGGCTGTCCGATGCCTATCTTCTTATCAAGAATAAATCTGCAGAAAAAAGGATTGTTCAATGAATACTCGTTTTTTACTAGAAAAAAGACTTGAGGTGATAAATGAATACAATGGCTAGAAATAATGATCCAGGATTACAAGATGCAGTGTAATACAGTCTTCTTATAGCATCTAATCTGTCCTAAGAACATGCCTCACATTTTCCAATCCTTGCATTATTTCTTCATCATAGTAGAATAATTTAGTATACATTTACATACAGCTCAAAAAAGTAGCAAATTTACATAGTATTCATTACAGGTCAAAAGGCACTAAATGAAATGGGAATTCGGAAATAAGACAGTCCCTGGTTATTAACTAGGTATTTAATGGAAAAAATGGTGACTACTTTCGCAATATTAGGGGGAAAACAACTCATCCGTGAATTGGATGTTGAAGAACTGGGAGATGATGAATCTAATGGATTACGCATTTCTAAAAAATGTTCACAGGTACACAAGAAAATTCTAATGGAAGAAAAGGTACCCTTCATCTAAAAAGGAATCCTTCAATGATCCACCAGCTTTCTTTATTATCTGGATGGACTCCAGATTTGTGCTCCCCTGCATTGTCAGAATGGAACTGTAATGATTAAGCATCAATCATCCATTCAAATGAATATGACAACTAACAAAAAAAATTTATCTGAACATTTCAAAAATGTGATCATACAAAATGCTTGTTTATGCATAAACAATCAATATATAATAGATTCATGCAGATTTGCAAAGCTAACTCTGTCTCAAATGTTTAAACTAATCAGGACTACTGTACAGGACAAAACAACTGCTAAGACACATTTTAGGAAGTTGGCACAGTTGAAGTAGTGGCTCCATCTGTCAACTGCTGGACATTAATTCACGTTAACAAAATATTTTGACAGCCATAAGTTGCATTTATAGAAACATGAACATTTTCTCATTCTGTACTATAATTCCGATAAATTAATCATGAAATCGCCAGCAGAGTCATAACAGGAAGTTGTCTGTTTGCCATTTTGATCCTCTACGATGGTAAACTAAATTTTTTTATGATTAGGCCTGTTCTGAAGATGTAGAATATGATGCCACAGATTCTCTCCTCCCTCCCTCCAAGAAAAAGAAACACTTTCAAGTACCCCATTCTGCAAAATGCTCCAATATTGCTTTATTGGCAAAAAAATAACTTTGTACTATATCCGTGAGTTGACCAATTCCTATCCGAAATGCTGCATTTTATTAAGTGCCACAGTTTCCATTCCTGAAAATAGTTAAGCAAATTCTTTGTTGCTACTGCAGGACTCAAAAAACAAGAGCACTCAATTATTGGTGAAAGCTAGGCAGTTTGTGAACATTCAATGCTTTTCATCACTTTATGGTGCTTTCATCTGTGCAACTGTCCTTACAATGCAAATTACATTTTCCAGCTCCATTTGTTGAATCATGATTCTTTTCACTCTAGTTGCAAACAAATAAGATGTTGCTGATGATGTATAATGTACCATCTTTTGTAGATGTTTAGTCTGCCTTTTCTTTTTTCTTGTATGGTTGGATGAAATACTATATAGAATAGACTAAAGCATTAAACCTCTGTTACAATGGAAAAATTCATTTCTGATGGATGTCATTCTAAAATAGATTTCAAATTTGTAGAAAATGCATTTGATTTTTAGCTTTAAACGACATCAAATTAATTATCTCCACCTCAGCCCTACCTTAAGCCTTACAACAACATCAACAGCTATGTCTGCATTTACCAATGTAAGTTATAGCATGAAATACCCTATAGAATAGACTAAAGCATTAAACCTCTGTTAAAACGGAAAAATTCATTGCTGATGGATGTTATTCTAAAATTGACTTCAAATTTGTAGAAAATGCATTTGATTTTTAGCTTTAAACGACATCAAATTAGTTATCTCCATCTCAGCCCTACCTTAAGCCTTAAAACAGCATCAACAGCCAGCTTAGCAAAGTGCTCCCTATCCTGAGACAGTATCTTTGAACACAAAGTTGTCCTTGCAATATTCATCAAGTCTGAATTCAATTTCTCTGCAATTCAATATAGAATCATTGTATAGAGAAGAACAAAAAAAATATTCTTTGAGAAAAAAAAATTATAAAGGCAGTTGCAAATTGACAAAGAAGCATATCAATTAACATGGATTGGTACAAAGTGATTTGCTAACAAGAAATTTCATTTTTCAACTAATGTTATATGCCAAATGGTAAACATCAGAAAAAAAATATTAAAGCAAAGGAAACCCCAACTAAACAGATGTTTAGATGAGTGAAAACTAATTTGGAAACTGTACACATCACTAAGTGGATCCAAGTAGTTTCCTGGTGACACCAAAAAGGGAAAAACAAATAAAATTTCAGGGTATAATATTACTTTTTATTTTTTCCTTTGGAACAAGCTATGTATCTTGTAAATTAATGATAGCAACTTTATTCATGATTTCCCAGTTTTTTTTGTTGAGAGTACCAGCTTGATCGTTTTCTTGGTGGCTAACTTGTGCCCTTTTTTGGAGAAATTGCATCAATTATTGGATTTAATAATTCTTTTCAAGACAAGTTTCTCTTAAAAAAATTTGTTCCCAGGTTGAAAACACAGACAGAAATAGGCTCCCACCAATTCAAGGGATTACAGAGATACAATGCACAGTTTTACAAATGTGGAGACTGCAACATTGTTGACAATCAGACATGTAGAATACATGAAAAGAACCTTCCAAGCTAGCTATTGAGGTGAGTTAACGAAGAGAAACCACAGAAAGAGGTCTGTTTTTAGTGATACAAGCAATCTGCATAAACATATTTACATTTTTCCTCTCATCTTGTTTTAATTGGATTCCTGCAACAACCAGTATCAAATCTACATAGGTGCTATACATTTCTAAGTCTATAGACACTCTACTTTAAGGTCCATTGTAAGTCGACTGTTATCAGACCAAATCAGAACAGGGAGGTAGACAGACAAGGCTAATAGCATGAGGATGGAAAGGGAGAAAAGCACTTCCTATCCCTTAAATCCCTCCAAAATGCATCTTTTAATTCCCTTTAGTCCCTTCAAAAATCCTCCAGAAAACCCCATTTAATCCCTTTAAAAAACCCCTTAAATTTATAGTTTAATATTAGTCATTTGTCTCGCATTCTACATCCAGACGACCTTTTTTAAAACATTGTACTGCTGGCCACTCATTCAAATCAGACATCTATAATTCAATGACGCAAGTTACTTCTTAAATGGGCCTCAGATTTCCATCCAAAGGCCATCACAACTCATTATCATCACCATTGACTTCAAATCCAACAATTTTTTTAAGCATGACAACTCTAGAAAATTTGAGCCTTCCAATCCTAATCCAACAAATCATGTTACAACACATCTCAACCCTTAAATTAAGAAGCCCGAGATCCTACAATCCCCTTTTTTCTCCATCCAAATTGAATGACAGTCATCACTGCCACACCTCGCTAATCTTGACAATGCCCATCCATCCTTTTGTTATTGCCTCATGATTTCCACCCCAACATCTCACCTATTCCTTGCACGCCCCTATGACTTCCACCTCATCACCTCACACATTGTTACAGCTTCCACATGACGCTTTGCGTGCCTTGCAATGCTTGTCTATTGGGACTCTGCAAGCTGCTAGATCCCCTTCCTCCCTTCCCTCTCATCAATCTTTATATAGAACCCCTAAATCTATCAATCCAAGGCATAAAAAACATCTTAAATGATTGATCACCAAGTTTCCACACTCTAAGCATGCCTACAACTCATTGAATCGTCACTCTAGTGACCCTTCCAATGAGCTCCAACATCTCACTGGCAACTTATGGTGAATTCTAACTAATTAGGAGATCAAGTTTCAAATTTGGTTTTATTAAAAAATCAGAGTCAACATACAGTCCTTGTAAGCTTTATTCCTTCCCTTCCCACTATGCTTTTATTTTTTGTTCCAATGCTAGTTTTTTGGTTGTGGGGTTAAATGTATGAAGTATGGGCTCCTTCCTCCCTTTCTTCCCATACCATTCACACGTGCATCCATATGAAATTTATGATTAACTTATCTTGCTGCTATCTTCCCATGTTCATCATAATCATGCTCATATAATGTCACATCTCATAATAGTTAAACATCACCCCATGATGCATGTTTTCTTCATGCCATTTAGTGTTTTTGCTGCCATTCATCACCACAAAACCCTCGTTTTCTCACTGTTTCATCATCGTAAAATGGCACATCTTTGCTGCCATATTCGATACATTGCATCCATTTAATACTCATCTCATGTTGCCACATTGCTTTCATTCCTAATCACTTAATACCTCCACATTTCATTCACCAATCAAGTTTACTTCATGCATAGATTTATATGCATGGAAATTTATAATGATGGCACACATTCAGAAATTTCAGATCATTCCATTGCATCCATGCCATAACCATCTCACATGTTCAATGTCATATAGCATTTCATTTCATTGCTGCCATGCTCCACATATTCATGTAAAAATTTCATTGCATATATATGCCATGATCACTTCACATATTCCCAGTCATATAGCACTTCACCATTGCTTATAATCATGGCACCCATTCATGCAGAAATTTATTATCATTCCCTTACATCCATGCTATGATCACTTCACATGTTCAATGTCGTATAGTATTTCATTTCATTGCTGCCATGCTTCACATATTCATGCAGAAATTTCATTGCCATAATCATCTCACATAATCCTAGTCATATAGCACTTCATTATTGCTTATAATCAAGACACACATTCATGCTGAAATTTCAGGCCATTCCATTACATCCATGCTAATAATCACTTCACATGTTTAATATCATATAGCATTTCATTTCATTGCTGCCATACCCCACACGATCATAGAAATTTCAGATCATTCCATTGCATCCATACCATAATCATCTCACATATACTCATGTAGCACTCCATTATCATGATTGATTTCCTCATCCATTTGTGCACTTGTCACTCATGTTAAATCCATTTATTCTCGTGACCATCCATCATGGATAATGCATTTCATTCATCTTACATGCTCATTTATCCTTGCTAGTTCACTCATTCATCTATCCATGCTCATTCATCATACTCACTCATATACTCATGTTTATTTCCTTATATGCATACACATACATGTACATCATCGCTCACACATTTCATTCATCCCTCCACATGTTCATACACATCCATTCATCACTTTTTGTATGCTCATGCATCTGATTCATTCATCACATACTATATGCTCATGCATCTGATTCATCTATCACTCCTTATAGATTCACTCATCTCATTTCAGCACTTCTTGTAATGCCCATATATCACATCCACAAGCCTTCATTTCTCATACACTCATTCATGACCATTCATCACATACAACCATATACATCTCATTCATGTATCACCTTTTGCATGCTCAAGCATCACTTCTTGTGTGCTCATTCATCACATGTATTTATATACATCTCATTCATATATAGCGTCCTACATGCTCATACCTCATCACTTGTAGGCTTATTCACCATTTCTCATACAATGCTTACACTTCTTGTGTGCATCATTCTTACTTGTAACACACCATGAACTTGTACACTCATTCATGCATCTATGCAACCCATATCCATGTGCCTCATTCATCTACAGTCATACCTCATGTTAAACTTAAACATGCATTCATTCATTTTGATCCTCATACTTCTACATAACATTCATACTACATGCTTAAGTCATCCACTTATACATAGATTCGTGTAGTCCATCTCCCCAAGTTTAATGCATCTACATCCACTCACACTTGCATGTTCCATGCATATGCTTAGTTGCACACATTAACATGATCATGCATCACTTATACACATGCACATCTAATATACGCATCCGTTCACACACATACACTTCATGGATACTCCATGCTTATACGCATACTCATTCCATGCTTACACATGTTCATATTCACACATACTTCATGTATACACACTTCATGATACACATGCCTTACGTCTTCATTTACTCACATGCCTTATGCATAGTTGCTTGCATACATACAATGACATACATCTCCATAAAATTCACGTGTTTGTGCTCATCGTCTGCTCCTACACTCCATACATATCATATATATGCACATGTTCACACTTACCATATGTTCATGTATGCCCATGCATATGTGCACACCCATGTGCATCATCTTTTCACTCACACTTAAGCACTCTCATGCTTACATGCTTGTATCACTTCTCTTTTTTTATCTCAGGCTTGCTTGCTTATTTTTTCTTTCCTAGCTTGATTGCACTTCATATAGAATTCAGGCCTAAGTATTGCATATAGAACCCATGTTACTAGATTTGCTTTCCTTACTTATGAGCCTTAAATCATAATGCATCAATAACACACTCAGTCAATTATGTTCCACCTTATGTGAACATGATTTAGTTACATATAGAAACCTCCACCTATCTTCTAATCCCGTTCATCAAACTTCACATTTTTGTTATCTCATCTAGAACTCACTTCCTCTCCAAGGATTTTAGTAAAAATCCCCCTTTCATCTTTTCTTCCAACTAAGGGTTCAACATTGTTTTAACCTTAATGGTATATAGGTTAAACCATGCATTCCTTATATCTCATCCCTTTTTGCATCTCTACTTCTCCCCCTTTCTCATTTAGGTTTGCATTAACTAAGTGAGAACCCTAAACACTTAAAGCACACCAACTCCTTGGGTCATTGAGGGATTACATAGAGGCCCACCATAACTATTTTCCCCCAAGCTAAAACACATTTATAACAACATTAACTAATCCCTCATCCCACTTGCTTGCATCTTGTAATTAATCAGGCACTTACATCCTCTTGGTTGACATTTTCCTTTGCATTTTGTTGCTTCACTTTTTTGGTAGACTAACCACTTAAACACTATCGGTAGAACACTTTGGAAGCAATTAAATTATTTTCCAGCAAACTTATACTTAATTGAAAACTCCAGCATAACTTTTCACTCTCCAATCTCTAGCCTACTTGGTCTCTAACTCTCATCTAATCTTTTTGTTAGAGTTGTAGGTGGATTTAGTCCCACCTTGGTTATGTGTCTTTTATTATGTCTGTCTAATTTCTATATAGAGTGGTATTATCTCTATCAATGATAGATCCTACTTCCACCCTATTCCTCTTTTCAACTTATTTCATCTTAAGTAGATCATGTAGGTTCATACTTCTCGTCTCCTCTTTTTTGACACACAAGTTTAGCATTTAACATTAGTTTAACCATACACCCCAAACATTTAGCATCCAACTTAATTAAGATAACCAAGAGGTTGAGTGATTTAGGCATGTAGGGAGTCTAACATCTTACCTATGTGTACTCAGAACACTTACCTAAACTTATGATTAGCTTGACCTTTACGTTACACAATCAGGAGTCACATTCTCCTACATATAGGATTTTCCTAATTTACATTAGAAATTAGACTAGATAGTGATTCATTTCCTCCCCTCTTTTCTTACTCATTTAGAAAAGAGTATTGGAGGCTCATGATCTATAATAAAATGTGTTATAGTGCCATAAGTTTTTTAAGAGCAAAAGATAAAGCTTTTAATGCGATTAGATATTTATATGTTAATGTATTAAAACCTTGCTCTATCTTGTCTTAATCAGATCCCTGCAAGATTTACACTATCAGATCTAGTGAGGCTCCATGCATTCTCAAATAATATTACTAAGTACAATATTAAACATTATATAAAACACTATAAAATTAAGCGAAATCGATATTATAGTTAATTTTGCGCATTGACACCTTACTAACTATGGTACCAACCTAGCTCGTACTCAATCAACAAGGTGAATTTCAACCAAGTCACCACATACAGTAAGCAATGTCATAGTGGTCCACAGTCAGCAACTCTCTTGGACTCAAGAATTAAGAGTTTTTCCCTTTTAAGCCATATTTTTAATGATCCAAAAAAATTGATTCTGAACATGGAATAAAAATCATTTCACCAAAAATGCCAAAGATTAGCTCAAATAATCCTATAACAACCTTAAATAACATCTACAACACTAATCACCAAATTTTGCGATTCACATGCAACAAATCAACAAGTTAACTTGTGGGCTCTTGATGGAAGTCTTATTCCAAAGGCAAGCATAGCAGACAATGATCAAATGCAGTTTAAGTATTACAATAAAACATGTCTAAAACTAAGAAAGATACCAGTGTCCTCCTTATGGTCCATGGTCTCCTGCAATAATGCATCTCGTGCACACTCGGCAGCCATTCGATAACCTAGTAAACAAGAATTTTAAGATTGCATAGTTTGTACAATGGCAAGCATACTACATCACTAAAAGGCAGTAGGAATTTACAAATAAACTGTAATTATCAAATTAAAAAAACTGAACATGTCAAATGAGTCTGTAGTTGGAACAGGCAACAAACAAATGAATGTTTCCCTCACAAAAGATTTGTAAGATGGTGTTAAGTAAAATTCTTTATGGCATTTCTCCTGCAAAAATTCCTAGAACCAGAAAAGGTTGAGCCAACACCTTTAAAAACCAAACTTATTTGATATTTGAAATATAAAAAAACTAGAATTTTTAAGGTGTTTTCCTTTTCTATCTCCTTCTACCCAACTTTATCTGTACAAAATGCATCACCATGTAACCTTTAGTTGTCTTCGTCTGATTTGTAGTATGCATCCTTTTGAATAAGTATATTATGATATAAGGGTCCAGCTAGAGTTTCATCTACGTCTGATTTTAGATATTATATTCTCTTTGTTAATAATTTTTCTCAAATCTTATGGGCGTATTTGCTAAAAGGCGAATTTAGTATTCTTGAAGTAATCAAAAATGTTTCTGCAGAAACAATAAATCAATATTCTGTTACTCCAAAAAAAATTTATACTAAACTTTGGAATTTAGTCAATATGATTTTCAAAGTTATTATGAATCTTTCAGGGTTTTGCATCAAATCACTCGTCTGCATACATCTTAATAGAATGGTATTGTTGAACATTGACACTGCCACATCTTAGGTGTCACTCGTACCATTATACTTGAGATGAATGTGCCTAAGATACCTTAGGCAATTCTCAGGTATAATGGTAAACAATCATATGGTATGACTGACACCTTAGGTAAAAGGCAAACAATTAACCTATAGAGGTTAGTTGTCCTTAATTTAATATCACTTGGTAGCAAGAATCTAGAATCCTAATCTAGGAATTTTCATAAGGTTCTTGCATCAAAATAGCTACATTTATGAGGAAATAGGACTGATTAAAACTCATATTCACTTTAGCTTGTTGACCACTACTATTTTTGGCATTCTGGTTTACTTCTTTTCCAAACGTATAATACATGAAAGAAAATTTCTTTCGCAAATAATTCCCCTTTAATATCCATTGACAGAGGGAAATAGCTGTATTTTATACAACTGGTTGAATATTTCACTTTAGATCAATATTGCACTTAGTATATTATGGTTCACTTTTCATGAAAATAATTACCTAAAAGTAAAATTACAAAAATACTAGTGAATGATGTGATAACAACAAAGGATACCTGCAATGATTGTCATTGGGTGAATCTTTGCCATGGTCAACTTTTCAGCCTCCCTTAGTAGTTCTCCGGCCAAAATAACAACTGATGTCGTCCCATCGCCAACCTCATCATCTTGGACTTTTGAAATGTCTAGTTCAAGGAAAGTTGTATTATATATCTAAAATATGAAATAAATAAAAGCCACTTTTTTGAAAATAGTTACTAGATTAAACATGAAAATCTTAAATTTTTGTTAAATAAATTTCAACAACAAACTAAGCCATGATCCCACTACTTGGGTTCAGCCACATGAATTTTATTCCAACTATCTCTATTTATTATCGAACCTTTGATTAAATTACATATATTTAAATCTTTTCTTAAAATTCTTAACTAAGTAGTTTTTTAGACTTACCTCTACTTCTTTTAAATTTTCGGTATTAATTAAATCTCCTCTCTTAACTAGTCCATTCCTTGGTCTTCTAGAGACACAATAAGAAATATACAAGTGCACTAACTAAGAAACACTAAGAAATAGTAATTCATATAATCCCAATCATCAAACACCATACCAAAGGCCACGATTCCCATGAGAGCATGAATGCTTGAGAAAAACCTTCAATCTATCATTCATCTAAACATTCTAGTCAATGTTCTCATCCAAGTTAGACGCATAAATCATTTCTCTCATCCTTGTGTATTCATGCTCATGAGACAACTTATTAACGCAACCCTCAGGCCAATGTGATTATTCTGGCTAAGACTAGAACGTAACTTCCAAGGATTATCCTAGATTGCATAAGTTTCCATTGCCAACATTGATGTGGCACAAAGAAAATGAGAAAGCCTTCTAGATAAGAGAGACCGACAGCATGCCTGCAATGCAAATTGCAGAAAATTAAAAATTAAAAATTTATTCCGAATAGGAATCATTACAGGAAGCAATTAAGTCACCCATTTTAGTCATAATTTCGGAAGATAGATTCAAGAAAGAGAACTGATGTTCTTTGCTAATGATGACCGAATATTCAAATGCTACCTTCTGTGAGACATGATAAACTATAGCCTAATCAAATACTAATGGTGTCAAATTACAAATAAACGTAATTAAATTTAATAAATACAAATATAGCTAGATAAGAATAATCAGCATGGAGCAGCATTTTGTTCATTGTTACACATACTCATCTAGATACAACACAGTGGTGGAGATGGTGCCACCACTCTTGCAATGGATACTGTTTCACTTAAAGCGTATTTTTAAAAAAAGAAACATTACATTCAAATTAGTCACTGACAAATTGCCTGTAAGCTCACACATACACAATGAAGAGAGGCATGCAGAGTGAAGGGAGCAAGATATACCAATGAGAACTTTAGCAGCAGGATTATCTATAGGAAGTGACTTCAGGATGGTGGCACCATCATTGGTCACTGTAACATTATGTCCTCTACCAGCAGATTGCAGAATTTTATCCTACAGATAAATTATCAAATGTATATCTATTAGTAAATTCTTGGACCCAAACAACATGTGAATGAAAAGTGAAACATACCATTCCCTTCGGACCCAATGTAGTTTTGACAAGATCTCCAATTGCCATAGCACCAACATATGATGCCTGCGGTAAAAGGACAGAGGTAACCATGCATCCTTAAATATGATGATCTATGGAATGATCCTTGAAAAATCAAAAAATCCACATTACATATTAATAGGTTGGAATCTGTTGTAATCTTAGGTTGTGTATGATAAAAATCCTAACAGAAATCTTTTTTTGTCAACCCAAAACCAAACAATGAAACGAAATCAGTTCAACCGTAGAGGATGCCACAGCTTCTGATAAATAAATTTATTATAACTAGAAGCAAAATCTTACAGAGAAGTTGGCTAAAACCAGAATCGGACGCAATCTTAACAATGAGAGAATCTTCCAATTTTTCTCAATCACTAGCTTACTTCTTTTTTTAGGTTTGGGGTATGTTACCTTACAGTTTACACTGTGCCGGTTTTGCCATATACATGGGGGTTATATGATCTTTTTGATATATCAAAAATTCAATATCAATGTAGAACAAAACTTTTCATGCTCTCATTTATCATCCCCAAGGTGCATATCTAATTAACGTGGAGTCATGCATAAATAAAGTAACAATATCAACAAGATATTTCTCAAATGATACTATATTTACTTTTTACTGTACAGATGAATGCCAATTTAAAAGCATACCATTCTAGCCCGCTCTCCTTTCTCTTCTGTTGCTTCATCTTTAAGGAGTTTCCCAATCTATAAAAGGCCACCAGCAAGAGAAGACATTTATCAGGACCATCATAAATTCAAAATGAAAATTAAAAATGGCATCAAAATTACCGCCATTGGTCAATTCAATAAATGGTGCTTTGTAATGCTTCTTTACAGTTCACAGTACTGCACTGAAAATTGTGGGAAAACTGCAGATGGAAAGGAATGGAACAGTTATCAATGCCAATGTCAGAGAATGATTGGCAAATTGAAGGTGGAGAAAATAATTAGGATTTGCGTATGCTTGCAAGTTTTCCAATTAAAGCACGATGACCAATAATCCCACTATTACCAAAGACATTACAAGGTGTATCCCAGTTGAAGATAACAAAAGAAATGTATATAACAACATTGCCCCAATGTTGTTAGGGGGATAAGTGATTGGTGGCATTCTATGGACAACAATAGGACAAGATGCCACAAAAATAAATAACGTGATGTGAAAAGTTACGTAAATCGATAAAATGAATTTCAAAAAAAAATAGCCCACAATTCTTGAATCTCGTTACAATCCAAAGGCCAGAAATCAGAAGCAACTCCGTCCATACCACAAGATAAGGCTTCCTTCACCGCCATTCTCTTCACAAAATAAGTCCACTAATGAAACTAACTCCGCCAATGAAAGGGAGCGATCACTACACATCATTCTCGTTCTTCCCACTACCACGCCTCACTCACCCTACTCGATGCCCCTACCTCCTCCAACAACCAATGCACACCCTTTTCCAACGGCAACAAAACAAAGGGCATGGAAAACATTCCATAAACATCGTAAACAATGGGAAGAGCACCGACTGTGCAACGGTGCCGCATACCTCCGCTCCTTGTGTCTGTAGCGCGGAAGCGGAAGAGGAGAACGCCACCACCGCCGACAGCCAACAGAGCAACCAGTGCAGAGACGGAGACAGCGGTGAGCTCGCGCGTGCTTGTCTTAAACCGCGGCAGAGTTCGGGATTGGGGTTGTGCGAGGGTTTATAATAGATGTCTATGGGCCGTCGTCCGAATTTTTTAGGGAGCAGTACGTCGACTTAGGCCATATCTAATCTTTCGGTTGGCGGCCTAAGTACAGTTTACATGATATAATTCATCAGAATTAGTATTTTAATTTTAAATTATATTTTTATTTTACTAAAAATAATAGAATATTAATATAATTTTTAAATACTAATAAAAATCCAGGAAAACAAGAATGTCGATACATACAAGAATTACGATTGAAATAAATTTTTATATATTATTGTTATTATTATTATATACATTTTTATTTAGAACAAACAAATTTTCCAAACTGAGATTTTTATAGGATACAGATGATGATTTTTTTCCCAAATTTTTTTAAAAACAAAAGTCCAAAAAAAGTAAATATTTTTTTCAATTGTTTGGTCCTTTGTGTACCATTGTTACAAGGTAAATAATAAAAAATTCATTTCTCTCTATTTCGTGTTGAAATCAAGAAATTCAAAGAGAAAATGTTAAATCTCTTGGCACAAATATTAAAATGGTTTTCAATTATTAAATTTTTTCCTTACATTGAACAATACCCTAACGGCAGAAAACGACCAAGGCAGTTGGAAAAAACATCATGCTTTTCGTAGTTGGGTATTAGCTAATGTTTTAGACAAATACTTTAATATAAAGTGGATTTTTCCTTATCTGTTAAGATTTAAATGTTGTTATTTGTCTACTTTCGAAACGAATGTTGTACACTATTAAATTAGTTAGACCACTAACTAACTTATTTGTCTTTTTAAAAAAAATGTTGCATTTGAAATTTCTGAAAAGCATGTGTATATGAATATTTTTCACTTTAATGTTGACATTTTTTTAAAAAAAATCTATCTATTTCATGAATTTATTAAAAAGTACCTTAAAATTAGGTACTTCTAACCTTACGGTCAGAGGTATCTTTAACCTTACTGTCCCCTTTTATCATTTATCTGCCACCAATTAGTCAATAGGAGAATAAAAATCAAAAATTGTGTAGTAATATTTTCAAGTTTTTAGATGCTTAAAAAAACATTAAAACTGATCAACACTTGTAAAATGAGAAAAATGATCAACAACACTGTTGGATTACATTTAAGACAAACATTTAAAGAATTGTGTTAGAACATTTATTCATTCAATAAATAACATTTCTACGACTTTAGTGTCTTTTCATTAAGCTAATTTTGTTCATATTCCTAATATTGCTTCTTAGTTTTTCTTTTTAGCTGCTTGTAATATTTTTAATTAATAATTTTTGTACGACTTTTCTTACTTAATTATTATCTAACATTCTTGGTTTGTTTTAGCCTTTTATAATTCCACAACTATACCTTTTTAAATTAATTAATTAACTTAACCTTTTTTTTTAAAAAAAAACAAGCATGTTTTAACATTTTGTAAAATAAAAATCACGCAAAAGGGAATTTCAAAAACGATGCATTTTAATATACTCAATTATTTATTTTTAGTTTTTAACATTCTTTCTTTCTTTCTTTCTTTCTTTCTTCCGTTATCCACCGCCCATAGAAACGTCATTTTGATCCAACGATTCAGATCTGCTACCCTTTCAAACATGAAATAACATGCCGGAGTATCCAGCATCAGCTCATCGACGAGGCTACAAAAGCTTCCCATGACACGAGGACGAGGCATGGAGAGCCAAGAAATGGGCGGCAATGGACCAGGTGCATGCTTCATCTCTACCTGTCTCAATCCCTAGCGCAGTCCCTTCCTAAGATCGAAGAGACGTCCACCGTCACGTCTCCTCTGCGATCGATCGGTGCAAATTTTCTTCCATCCTTCCTCTCCTCATCGCGCCGCTCAGATCAGTGGTGGAATCATCTGCTCCTGTCCAGATTTCTACAATTCTCTTGCTGTTTTTTGTACATTGCAGCGAAATCTACTGTTTGCTTCGGGAAAAGAGAGTGGCGGGAGAAGTAGAGATAGAAGGCGAGGAGTGTGACTTGTCGTCTTTGTCGAAGAAGCCGCAGAGTACTTGCTTGATCTCCTGCTCTTCCGTCGAGAACGCCAACAGTAACTTCACCACCAACAACAACAACGACAGTAGCTATACTTATTGCAGCAGGACGGCAGCAGTGAAGATGGAGAACAGCGCAAGTGTGGTTGTGAATGTCAGTGGCAATGTGAAGGAGATCGACGAGGATCTCCACAGTAGGCAGCTCGCTGTCTACGGGAGGGAGACGATGATGAGGTTGTTCGCTTCCAACGTGCTCATCTCCGGGGTCAATGGTCTTGGGGTCGAGATTGGTGAGTTCATCTAATCTGAATACTGCTTTCTCTCTTTCTTTTTAGTATGTTGAGATTTCATCAATAATCGGAGATTGTTTTATAGGTTTATTTCTTTCATTGTCATTTTTTTTACCGTGTTCGATGTTTTAGTTGGCTTGCCGTAAAGAAGTTATGCATGTAATTTCAATGGATTTCGTTCCGTGGGCTGCACTTGTAACTTGATGTCCGTTTTTCTTTTTTTGGTGCTTTTCGAGCATTATAATTCTTCTTGGAGCTCGAATAATATTTAAGAGCTGCTGGTTGGCGTTATTTATTTTTCGGTTTGGTATTTTTACAATTTACACTCGCGATTTGTCTGTTATTGGTTGATTACGTGAATAGTGAGACAATCATATAATGATTAATAACTGTATAATATGTGCACATGTTTATTCCTAAAATATTCTTGTTGCGTCTTTTTCATGAAAAGATTACAGGGGCAATGCCAAGAATTCATATTAAAACCATATAATGCTTAATAAATTTATAATACGTGCCCATGTTTATTCCTAAAAGTTTTTTATTTCTTCTTCTCCATGAAAAGCACAAGAGATATTTATCTTATATTCATAGGTTAACTGCAAAGTATTCCACATTTTATTGGCTGATTCCATTTTGACCGTAATTTGAGAAATCAACGGCTCCATACTATTTCAAGGGCACAAAATTACTATCACATCAGCTACACACCAATCCCCATAGCTAGCATCCTTAGGATTTGGTGGAGGGTGTGTGACATGCTTCAATCAATGATGGGCAAGAAGAAACTTCCTAAAACTGTGAGCTCAAAGAAGATAGTTCTTCTTGTTTAGCTTCTCGGAAGTGCCACTCAAATTCTTAACCAAGGCATCTATTGAGTCCATGACTAAGGCTCGAGAAGTTCCACTGCAAGATTACCGATCACAGTGTAGAAGAGAACACTTGAACCAAAGTATTTGTCGTTGGTTGGTGCAACAAGAGCCGAAGAACAAAGGAGGAACAATCGATAGGCAACTGTATTGGAAGAAATAGATCAAAAGGTGCGAGACTAGTTGTGTCAAAATCGGAGGAGGTGTCATTAAAGGAGCCATGAGGAACATTGTTGTAGAGATAGAGGATCATGTAGATCACGATGGAGATAAGCGATGACGTAATAGTGTGACAAAGGCGAACAAGCGAAGAGAGATGTGTTGCAGAGAGGGACGTGATGGTGATCAAAGAAGGTTGCATATGAGTCGCAAATGAGAGGGGAGCATTGGATAAGCCGTGAAAATGGACGATTTCGGTTAATTTTCTCTATCCTTTGATACAATGTGGAAAAGTGAAAGTGATTGTTTTTTATCATTTACAAGGGATTTACACCGTATATATACAGATGGGCATTTTACACACAACACCCTTAATTATCTAATATATCACTAATACTAACATAAGCGATGTAGGACTAAACTCACATACACATGAACGTTGTCCATACGTGAAATATCAAAATAACATTTAATATATTTTTTAAAATTTCATTTCAATATTGAATTTGAGATCATTGGTCTGAGTTCAGTTTCTTACTCCATGATGCAGCTAAGAATCTTGTTCTTGCGGGTGTTAAATCAGTCACCCTACATGATGAAAGGGATGTTGATCTTTGGGATCTGTCAAGCAACTTTTTCATTTCAGAGGATGATGTTGGTAAAAACCGGGCTGTTAGTTGCATCCAGAAGTTGCAGGAGCTCAACAATGCAGTGACTCTTTCTAGACTAACAACAGAATTGACCAAAGAACAGCTTTCTGAGTTCCAGGTATGATAGGCCCGTAATTGTTTTCTTGTGTTTGTACTGTTTTATACATTGCAATGTGCATCCTGTTTCAACTATCTACCCCGTGTATCCTATTTGTTTGTTTCTGTCATGTTGAACCCCTCACATTTTTGTTACTTTGGATTGAGTTTTGAAAACATTCCATCTAAACAACAGGTGACGCTTTTGTCTTGCTATTTTACAATATCAATTGTTCATTCAGATGTCTTGGTTAGCCAAGGAATGATGCAAAAAATGGTGTTCATCAAAATTCATGTGCTAGGGAATTTTAATCTGTCTCCAAGCGAGGATCATTTCTTTGCTGAATGATGGGATTTTAGATAGGACAAGTCTTTGTTCTTTGATTCTCATATTACCTGACTAATACGATTTTTTGGTTTTATAAGTGCCAGCATGATCAGCGTATCATTAACTCAAAGAAAATGAAGCTACGAAATTTTTTTTTAAAATGAAGCTATGAATGAGTGGTGGTAAATGTTATCACTACTTGTCAAAGATTGAGAATCATGGATCTCTAACTGCTTGATATTTTTATAAAGAAGCGATCAATTCATGAAATATTGTCGCAATATCGTATAAAAACATGTTGCAAATATGTTTAATAATGTTGAAAATTCAGGCAGATTTTCTGCTCTATATTTTTCCAGTTGACTGTTTAGTAGGTTAATTACCAATTTAACCTTTTGATTTAATTTAACTATGCTGCAGGCCGTAGTTTTTACAGATGGTGGCTTGGAAAAAGCAATTGAGTTTGATGAATACTGTCGTAAACAGAAACCTCCAATTTCCTTCATTAAATCCGAGGTCCATGGACTTTTTGGTAGTGTGTTTTGTGACTTTGGACCTGACTTCACCGTACAGGATGTTGATGGTGAGGAACCACATACAGGTATCATAGCATCTATCGGCAATGACAATCCTGCACTGGTAACATGTGTCGATGAAGAGCACCTTGAGTTTCAGGATGGAGATCTTGTTGTGTTCTCTGAAGTGTGGGGTATGACCGAGTTAAATGATGGAAAGCCTAGAAAAGTTAAGGATGCCAGACCGTACTCCTTTTTTCTTGAGGAGGATACATCAAATTTTGGTTTTTACGAGAGAGGTGGCATAGTTACACAGGTTAAGCAACCTAAGGTCTTACAATTCAAATCTTTAAAGGCTGCACTCAAGGATCCTGGAGAATTTCTGTTGAGTGATTTTTCCAAGTCTGACCATCCACCATTATTGCATCTTGCATTTCAAGCTTTGGATAGATTCATTCAAGAAATGGGACGTTTTCCTACTGCTGGTTTAGAGGATGATATTGATAGAATGATAAACTTAACTACTAATATCAATGAGAAGATGGGGAATGGGAAATTGGAACAAATTGATGAAAAGCTTTTACGTCATTTTGCTAATGGTTCCAGAGCAATTTTGAATCCAATGGCAGCAATGTTTGGTGGAATTGTTGGTCAAGAGGTTGTGAAAGCATGCTCTGGAAAGTTTCATCCTTTATTTCAGGTGAGTTTTTAGTGTGATCTAGTTTGTTTAGCATTGTTATGCAACTTGGAATAAGTTTTATTCGATTTGATTGTTATTTTTCATTTTCAAAGCAAAAGTCTTATTTCTATGATTTGTTTTTGTATTTGTGTCAGTACTTCTACTTCGATTCTATAGAGTCTCTTCCTACTGCACCTTTAGTGTCCAGTGATTTGAAGCCACAGAACTGTCGATATGATGCACAAATTTCTGTGTTTGGATCCAAACTTCAGAAAAAAATGGAAGAAGCTAGGGTATTTGTTGTAGGTTCTGGAGCCCTTGGGTGTGAGTTCTTAAAGAACCTTGCCTTGATGGGAGTGGGCTGCAGTCAACATGGGAAATTGACAATAACAGATGATGATGTTATCGAGAAGAGCAATATTACTTGTCAGATCCTCTTCCGTGATTGGAATATTGGTCAGGCAAAATCTGCTGTTGCTGCATCTTCTGCTAGTGCAATAAATCCCAATCTTCAAATAGAAGCCTTTCAAATTCGAGCAAGCCCGGAGATGGAGAATGTGTTTGATGATTCTTTCTGGGAGAATCTGAATGTTGTTATTAACGCGCTGGACAATGTGAATGCAAAAATGTACATAGATCAGAGGTGCTTATATTTTCAAAAGCCACTTCTGGAATCTGGAACTCTTGGTGCCAAGTGCAATACACAAATGGTTATACCTCATCTGACAGAGAATTGTGGTGCATCAAGAGATCCGCCGGAGAAGCAGGCACCAATGTGCATTCTTCGTTCCTTCCCTCACAATATTGGCCATTGCCTTACATGGGCTCGTTCTGAATTTGAGGATTTATTTGAGAACATACCCAACGATGTAAATAGTTTCCTATCAGACCCAATTGAGTTTGCACTTTCTTTGAGAAGTCCCATACGTGCACGAAATATAGATCTTCGACGTATTATAGAATGCATCGATAAAGGGAAATGTGTTACTTTTCAAGATTGTGTTATTTGGGCCCGGTTGAGGTAATGTCAGATGCCTTTTTTCCATTGTCACTGCCTTCAAGTTATTTTATTTCTCTTGGTGTTACCACCCTCCATTGGGGCTTCTGGTTTTTTCCATTGTGGAATTTAGCAATAACATTTGTGAAGGAGGATATGTCAACTATATTTGTTGTTATTAACGGTAAGATCAGCTTTGTTGGGTCTTTTTTCCAGGTTTGAGGACTACTTTACAAATCGTGTGAAGCAACTAGCAGTCACTTTTCCGGAGGATTCTAAAAGTAGCGCCGGTGCACCATTTTGGACTGCACCCAAGCGTTTCCCAAGGCCGTTACAGTTCTCAGCTGGGGATACTGCTCATCTTAGCTTCATCATGGCTGGGTCAATTCTACGTGCTGTATCTTGTGGAATTGCCATTCCTCACTGGGCAACGAATCCATCAAAATTTGTTGATCCTGTTGAGGCAGTGATGGTTCCTGATTTCCAGCCAGTGGAAGGTGAGAAGATTGTCAAAGATGTGAAGGTCGCAAGCCTCTCAACTGCTCCTGTCAATGATGATGCTATAATCAATGAGCCGATCACGAAACTGTTGGTTTGTGCCAATAAGTTGCCACAAGGGTACCGGATGAAGCCAATTCAGTTTGAAAAGGTGATACGCCCAGTTTTCTTGATAAAACGTCTTTGTAATCCAAATTTTGACTTTTGACAATATGCTATTTCCCAGTGAACTTTTCTTTGAACACACCATATCCACGACCGTACACACACCACACACCACACACTTAAGATGTTTATACTGAGATTTAGATACATATACATTGGTTATGTGTATTATCCTTGGTTTCATTAATATATTTTATCATTGTCTTACTTTTGTGTGATACTAATTTTATCTCACAGGACGACGCCACAAACTTCCATATGGACTTCATTGCAGGGTTGGCTAACATGCGGGCAAGGAATTATGGCATTCAAGAAGTTGATAAGTTGAAGGCCAAGCTCATTGCCGGCAGAATAGTCCCTGCTATTTCAACATCTACTGCAATGGCTACGGGACTTGTCTGTTTGGAGCTATACAAGGTCATTGCAGGTGGGCGCACGGTGGAGGGTTACAGAAACACGTTTGTCAACATGGCTGTTCCTCTATTCTCCATCGCGGAGCCGGTACCACCAAAGGTGATCAAACACCAAGATACGAGCTGGACCTACTGGGATCGTTGGATCATCAGAGGGAACCTCACCTTGAGGGAGCTCCTCCAATGGTCGAAGAACAAGGGGTTGAGCGCATACAGCATCACGTATGGTTCCTCCTTGCTCTACATCAACATTTTTGCCAGGCACAGAGATAGGCTGGACAGGAAGGTTGTAGATGTGGCAAAGGAGGTTGCTAAGATTGACATTCCCCCATGCAGGAATCACCTAGACGTCGTTGTTTCCTGCGAGGATGATGATCACAATGACATCAGCATTCCCATTGTATCCATATATTTCAGGTAATTGGCACATACAACAAACCCTAAGATTTGATCGCGTCACGTAAAATGTGCAGGCATCTACTGCCAAATCGCTCTCTCTTCTTTTTCATCTCAACTTGCTTTGTTTTTTTTTTGACGATTGGGTTATGCGTTAAATAAATTGGCACACAAGTGAAACCAACTATATGGGATCAGAAAATAACGAGGATATCGACACTTTTAGATATTGACATGACGATCTATTTAAAAATAAGGATAGAATTTAAAGAATGATTTATCAGAGGTAATAATAATGTATATTTTTAATAAATCAATTTAGGTAATTTGATGGGACCAGAAAGCGTACGATTAAGAGAGAGAAATAAATTAATACAGAAAAAATTAAAAGAAATCAAGCAGCCAGACTTCAAACTGCTTATTTATAAATGAAAAGAAGAGATTTAGGTGTCGTTCATTTGTTACTCATTTTAATTTTTAAAATTATTTTTATTTTTATGATAATATTTTTATTTTTTAATATATTTTTTATTAATCTAATCTAAAAAATTATTCATTCATTCAGAATTATTTTTAGAAATACTTTTACTTCGAAAATGATGAAAAAAAGTAGGTGTGTAATTTAATTTAAAATTTGATGATAGATATAAATAATTTTTTAACGATAAAAATACGAGTTTCAGAGCTCCGGTCCCGGGATCCTAGACCGAATAACCAGGAAGGAGCCATAAACCCTTCTCAAAACCCCGACGCTTCCCAACCGCTGACTCGACGCCGACGCCCTACCGATGGCGGGGAACCAGATCGACTCATGGCGTCTCCGTGCTGGTTCTTATCTCGGGGAGATATCTGCGCTCGCCCTCCTCCATTCCCCTCCGTGCTGTTCCTCATCCCTTCCTCTCCTCCTTGCCGGTAGATTCCTCGTCCCATGTCTTCATCTCTCTCTCTTGCTCTCGCTATCATCGGTGATTTCTTGATTTAGTCTGGCTTCTACTTGAACAGGCACGGGATCGGAGATTCTGGTGTACGACATCGGGACCGGGGACTTGTTGAACTCGTTCCACGTGTTCGACGGCATCCGAGTTCATGGGATAGCAGGCAACGGCGGCTGTCCCGCTTCTAGAATCGCGGTGTATGGAGAGAAAAGAGCCAAGATGTTTCTCATCAGCGTTCGTGCCGGCTCCGAAGAGGCAGTCACTGAGGGTGGAAAGCCGGTTGTTGACTTCGAGCTGGAGTGTGGACTGCCGAGATTCAATCACTGGGTCCTGGACGCTTTGTTCATCGAGGTACGGAGTGCGGGCCCATGTTAACTAGGTCCCCCTTCTCTCCGTTGAATTACGTTTTGTTTTTTTCCTGCAGGGAGATTCTTACGTTGTTTTGGGGCTTTGTGACAACTCACTGGCTGTTTGGGACATTGCCAAGGAAAGTTTCGTCCTACGATTGCAGTCTCCTGGTAAGTTTCTAAACTGCTATTTATATATAGAAAATGGTTCTCGACAGTATTCAATCAATGTGTTAACTAACTGCACGAACCTAGTTGTTTTCTGAGCGGAGGTTAATATTAAATTTCCAGGATGCTTTGGTGATTTAACTCGAGTACTGAAATTGTACCTTCCAAGGAGTTGAAGATATTAGAACTAGAGGCAACTCACCTTGACTACACTAACGAAACTTTTAAGAAATATTAAAAGTAGTTCCACTAAGGTAACTTACCTAGTTGCGTATTAGGAAGACAACAGGTCCCTAGTTAAAGAAAATTTTAATTAGGTAAGGTAACTTACCTAGTTACTCCTAGTTCCAGTGAGTCACTTTGATCCTTGGAGTCATGTAAGAAGCTTTTAGATCATGGTGTAACTAGTAATATGGAGCATACATAAGTATATTTAATTATTTATTTTTTTGATTCATTTTTTTTTTTTTTTCAAAATGAACTGATTAATGTCAACTGTCTTGAAAGCTTGTAGTGCATTGTGTTCTGTCTTTACAACCATTGATATTAAACACTGAATTTCATGCATCAGTTATTTCAGCCTCTCATATACAAACTTCTGTAATTCACTGACTTATGGAGAGGCTTCATATATTCTTTCTTTCAACTCTGCCTTAATTTTTGTTGTTTTCCTTGACAATTGCAGATAGGTGCCTTTTATATTCTTTACGATTATGGGGTGGCAACTTAGAATCTCTTAGAGTGGCATCGGGTACCATTTACAATGAGGTGACTTTTTTAGCATTCTCTTGGCTCATGCCATGTAATCCTATATGAAAAATCTTCATATCTTACAATAAATAAGCTATGTAACAAATTTTATTGTTTTTTTGGAAGAAAGGTTGAATGACTCACACACTTAATAATCTATTTCCCAAAAAATTTTAAAATCAATGTTTGTGTTGTGGAGGAAAATTTGAGGTATTATTTGGATCGGATTATTTAATGGTTAAAATTTACGTGAATCTAATGTATCATATGACATGATCTCAACCATTTACTTTTGACATTATTGAGTTTGATCTATATCAGGATTTTAGGTATGCAAATTAATATGTTATAATAATCTGGGAATCGTACTTGAGTTGGTTCTAGGTAAATTTTGAATTCTCATATAAATTTTTTGTCTTTATTATGAAACATAATAGTATTTGGTGGCCTATTTTGTGTTACTTAGAGTGGATGTATGTTGGATAAGGACATGGAGGAGATGGTTGGTGTCTGTGGTGATGATGGGTGGTTGACTTTGCTAGGGGCAAAGATGGTATAGGTGAGGGTGATGACTTGCATTGGTGGCGTGGTGCTATAGAGTTGAAGAGTTTTGACTGATGGTATGATGTCTTGTTTGAAATCTGGGACATGGTATCTTCATTTATTTTTAAAACATCCAGTTATAAATACAACATCATGTTTCTTTATTATCATCATCGCTAAATATTAATAGTTTTGCTTTGGGTATTATATTGTTTCTTTTCCCCGCCTTTAGCATGCCAAAAGGCTTTTGTTGAAAGTGATATTTACTTGGACAATATGGAAACACCTCCTTCATGACGTCTTTACATTCTTGTAGTTTTATTAGGGTTTGTCATATGAAGATACTAATAAGTCTTGTTTGTGTAATCTAGCAAAGTTTGAGAAGGAAAATGTCACTTGCTTAGATGACAAGGTGTGGGTTGTTTGGTGGAGTGGTCATGGTCTTGGTGGGTGAGAGATGTTATGTCAAATGTTGAGGCATTGGCATGACTTCAAACAATTGTGTCATTTTGATGCGGATTGTGTTGGTTCTTTGTTCTTAGGTCCAACTCTCTTTTTGGTTTTTTTCATCTTTTCTTTCTCTCTTTTGGACGAGTGATAATACTATAAACAATAAGTTAAAAAACACTTTTATTAGGAATAGAGAAGGAGTTGCATTAATTGAAGATAATATAAGGGAAAATCTGCTTAGGTGGTTTGGCCATATCTTTAGGAGATCAAAGAATGGATCAATTAGGAGAGAAAAATTAATTAGTGTAAAAGAAATTTAAAAAAGGAGAGGTAAACTTAAAACTACTTGGTTAGGAATTATAGGAAAATATTTGAATTTATATAATTTAATTGAAGACTAGACAAAGGGTAGAAATATTTGAATGAAAAGGATTCATGTGGCTCACCCCAAGTATTTGACTATGGTCTGGATTGTTGTTTTTGTTCTTTCTCTCCTTTTGTTCTTTTTGGTTTTCACTCTTGAAACCATTTGTTTATTGTTCAAGTTTTTTTCTAAGCTAGTTTATGACTTATGGTAGTCCCCTATTTTATTGATTTTTAATATATCACCTTTTTTTTATTAATAAGCCCCAAGATATATCACCTATTGTTGCTCCAAAAAGGTTTCTTCCTTGGAGTTCGTCATGTGTTTTAACCTAAAGCATAAATACACTATTTAAAGCATTGCATCTTCTATATATAAGGAATTGGCATGCTTTGCTTGCACCTATGCTTTGGTATAAGCTTCTCATCACAATTGTAGTGGAGCACCTTTTCTTGTTGTTCATGCATCTTGACTTGGGAGAGCCTTGGGAAGTTGGTGGTTTTTTGATGTGGCAGGTTAGGGGTGTGTATCAGTCCTTTCTTGAAGTTTTTCAAAAGCTTTTTCTTTGTGGTTGAACTTTTTATTCATGTAGCCAACCTTGGCCAAATGCCAATGTGAGCATCATTCACCACATAACATGAATTTTCTTCTTGATGTCTTCCTTCATGTCATTGATAGAATGGCTGACTCACTAGGAATTCTTTGTTGAGCCCTTGAATCTTGTTTGAATGTTTCTCAAACTTGGCTTGGTAGTCCATTGTTTTGAGATGCCAATGTTTTGTTAAGGTACTAGGCGTTCTTCATATTAAATGGTCTAAACTGAAAATTGAACCAAAATGCCATTTGATAGCTGCCCTCAAATGACCTTTCCCTTCAGATGCAAATACCATTTAGACCATTGGAATGCATCACTGTTGAGACGCAAAGAGGCAAGGAGAGCCTTTTGCTTGTACGGTGTGTGATAGGTGAAGAATTGATCTACCTTGTAAAGCCATCCTGTTGGATCTTCAGTGTTATTATGTCAGGATGTCTAAGTGCATATTGAGGGTTTTAGATTTTTAGTGATGTTTGTTCTCTCATTGGTTTTTGTGCGGGAGACTCCAAAGGAGATCGGAATGGCCCATGCATGGAGCCTTTATTTGTTGAGAGGTTTTGGTACTATTGTGTCAACTTGTCTAGGCATTCCCTGCAGGTTGACTTCTAGAATACCAACCAGTTGAGGATGTGGCTAATGAAGATCCTCAGATGCATGAGCTGCTGGTCACATTTCAAGTGTTGACTTGCTTGGAGTAGTTTTACCTGACCACAAGCTCCTCTCCTCATGTTCAAAGGAGTAACTATTGTGAGTGGATGAGATCAAGGGTTGGAATAGTGGGAAGAGTAAAGGAGGATCAAAGGGATGAAGGGTGATGGAAGGGTTCATGTAACTCCTTTTGGATTACTGGTAAATGGTGAGCTATATATAGCCAATTACACTTCCTACATGCATCCAACAGTGGAGATACATCAAATATTATGGCATTCCCATCCAATAGTGAGAACACTAGATGATTTAAGACACATATAAGGGTCGAAAACAAAATAATAGTCTATGGCTATGATTAAAAGATCATCCAATGGTCTTCATGAAACCTTCATGTGCTGCAGCCTTCAAAGGCTCACTTCTGGCATCCTTCTTTATGCAGTAGCAGAGGGATGTGCTTCTCCAATAAGATGGCAAAGATTCTTCTGATCCATTGTAGCTACTGGTTGCTTGGAGCGCTGGAGGGATTGCTGATATGGAGGCTGATTTGTCCAGCTGGCATGCAGATGTTTCATTGAACCTGCATATCAGACCGTGTGGAATCTGGTTTTCCACCAGAATGTCCAAACACTCATGTTCTTGATCTAGGGTGAAAAGCCTCACATCTTCCACTAGGAAAATACCACCATTCAAGTTCTCTTGTGGACAACAGATGCTGTTAAATGTTAGGATTGTTGGCTTCATTAAATTGAGGGTGTATAGTGAACTCTAAAAACTTGAAATACATTGAATTTTAGGTGAAATGATAATGCACACATTATTTCAATGCAAGGACAAATTAAGAATGTAAATCAAATTTACTACAATCATAAATTCAAAATAAAGAAGCAAACCCCAAGAATAACATGATTTACAGTAGTTCCTCAACTGGGTACATCCACTCTTCAAGTTTTATGCTTGAACCTTATACTAAATTCAGTGTTGTTCAGAGGCCAACGCCTTGTCAATTACAAAATCCTTGGTTGAAACACCAAGTCCACCTTCCTTTCACCAAGAGAAGCCCTCCTCACAACTTGAGGAGCCCTCACCACACCCTGCTAAGCTAGGTTTCAATTCAAAACGAAAAATAAAACAGAAACAGTCAAAAACAACTTCCTGTTGTGCCTTTAAATAGAAGAATGCAAATGAGATTCTAAGTGTGAAGGCTTTGGCTTGAATCAATGTGAATTCTCTCAATTTTTGCTATCAAAAGATGTTGAGGTGAGCTTTAGAAAGGTTTTGAGTGCTTGAGAATGAAGGGGTGTAATGCTACAACATTGGAAACCATAAAAGGCTTTAAGGTTTGATTTTAACTCCAAAATATGGAAGGTGCAATGTTTAGATTCACTTTCTGTTTTTAGCACAAACAGTATGCTGTTGGACCATTTGGTATGCCGTTTTTGAAATTTATCCCAATGGTCATCGGAATGGTATGCCATTCAGTGATTTTGGTATAAGTTCTAAATCATTCCTAAGTAGGATCGGTATACCAATAATCCTATTGGTATGTTGAGCGGTTCAAAGCCAACAATAGAAGGAACAAATGGTAGTTTGGCATACAGAACTACTGTCATTTCTATTCTGAAAAGCTTTTCAATTAAGGTCGATGTACTGTTCTTCATGTCATATGAAATTGGACTGTTGGTATATAGTACTGGTATGCCATTTTCTCATATTATGACTTGAAGCACAGAACGGTGTATTATCCTTGGTTAATGTACTGTTTAATAGGTCCAACAGTACAACACAACAGAACGGTTCAATGCCGTCTGCATTCCTTGGATTTTACAACACAACAGAACTCAGCTTCCTCATTTTTGAGTTCTATTGTTTAAAATAGAAACTTCTGTTAGGACTCAACATCTTTTTTCAAAAAAAAGCTAAAAGTTCAAGCTGGGTTTCAGTTTTTGTATTTGATAATTCAAGGATCTGATAGAGAAAATTTGATGCATTCTGTTTCCATCTAGATAGAATGACTAAATTAAGAGAGATGCCAACAATTTTTTTTTCCTCGCAATTACAAGTATTCATTATTTGGTCTAGGTTTCATGCGTCCCTAATGATGATTGACCCCAATTGACCCCTAGATATCACATTACAGTTCAAAGACTTCTACATCTCCTTGATGATGGGGGATAATGGAGTAGCTGAGTAGGTGTCTTTGAGGGCAACCCTCAAACTCAATGCAAGTTTGACGCCAAGGGATGCAAGCTCTTTGATAACACTGCAACATTTTGGGAGCATTGAACATCCCAATTAAGTCTGGCTTGCATGCGTTCCTCATTGATTTTTATGTTGTTGATATCAAAGCCTTTATGTGATTTCATTCCTTGTGAACTATGGATAAAAATCTATGCCTATGTATAGATAGATGTACAACTGTTGACAGAGTACTGATAGGTGCACCTCAAGTTTTCAACTTAAATGATATGGATATAGGCACAATGCACAAGTATTATTTCTAATGATTTGAATGCATGACACAGATACAATTAATTTTTCAATGTATGCATATATTAATTTTGAGGTTTCATAGGATAATTAATAAGCAAACATATGCACCAATAAACTTAAAATCGCAATTATAGTATGTTGAAAATGAATTGTTTGATACAATATACATATATTAAATGTTAATAATGAAACACATTCAGAATTCATCATAAAATACCAAGTATTTAATTGCAAGTCATGATAAACAAAATACTGACATAGTTTGCAAAAATATGTAATGATGATTCAAGTCAACTTGTATGGAAAAGTGCGGTGTTGGAGCTTTATATACTGTTTTCTACATATGAGTTATGATGTTGTGACATCCACCCTTTTCACATGACAGATTTTATTTTTCAGGCTTATGTTTTTTATGTGGCAAGTCTTTTTGGTAAATTTTCAATCATAATAATTTTTTTGCAGATCATAATTTGGAAGATTTGTCGAGATGACTCTGGTGGTAGTTCTGTTCATTCTGATCACAATGACGTTTGTCTTCTTGGTCAGCAGTATATTATGTCTCATTTGAGTACACTTTGTGGACATGAGGGATCTATTTTTCGATTAGCATGGTCACATGATGGCTCTAGATTAGTATCTGTTTCTGATGATCGTAGGTTGGTTTTCACTGCCTTCTACTAGTATAGAAATGACATAGGAATTTACAAATTTTGACTTAAAGTTCTTTATCTCAAGTTTTCTACCCCAAGTTTTCCTACTGATTTTTTATGAACTTTATGTTAGGCAGTGCTCGTGTCTGGATCCATTCTGCTTTAAGAGGAAACCATTATGTATCAGATAATCATGACGTGTCTTCTGTTGTACTATACGGCCATGATGCTAGAATTTGGGATTGTTACATCTCTGACACTGTAAGCCTTATGCCAGTTGTGTATTTTATTTTTAGTAACGTTATTCACTTGTTTTTTACTTTAAAATCTCATCAATACCTTACTAGACTAGTTTAATATTTGATTTTCAAGTTTAATTGCATCCCACATTCAAATCTTAAATTGTTTTTCAACAATGAAAAAATCTTTTAAATTTTGATGTTGGCAAATCAATGTTTTTGACAGCTATTTACACTGATTTTTAGGTTTCTGTTATTTTATCTTAAACAATATGTTGATTCATCCAGATAATTGTCACTGTTGGGGAAGATTGCTCTTGTCGTCTATGGGGAATAGATGGTAAACAACTTGCAATAATCAAGGAACACATGTAATTTTCAAATACAAGTTGTAGCCTCTTTGTAGAATTGGTCATAACATCTATTAATTCCTCTTATTTTTTTAAATCCTTATCACTGTCAGAATTGTAATTATGCAGTGGAAGAGGCATATGGCGATGTTTATATGATCCAGTTGCTGAGATTCTCATTACCGCAGGCTTTGATTCTGCAATCAAAATCCACCAATTGCAACTTTCTTCTTTTAAGGGATTAGGATCAGTAAGGCAGAATGGAGTGTTAACAGATTTTGGGGAGAGAACCGAGGTCTTCTTTACCTGTAATCCTTATGCATCAAAACTGTCAGATAAGATGGACAGGTAGTCAACCTTTCTTACTATTTGCTTTTTTTAAGTTTCTGAAATATCTAGTAGACAACATTTGGACTTGAGGAGGAGAGCACAAGATTCAGAAAATTTATAGCATAGAAAATTATGAGTAAAGCATGATAACTGACTAGTCACACTCTCATTTTTTTCAAGAAAAGTGACGCAAAATCAATTTATTTATTATCTATTCATGAGAAGGTAATAACATGCTAAAATAAAGAAGGAACAACCAATTAGTCAGCAAAACACGATGGGGATTTCTAGTTCCACCAGTAACAAGATGCAATAACCAAAACAACACAGAAAATCAAAAGATACCTCCAACATTTGGAGAATTCTGTAGTCATTATGTCTTATGGTTGCAGATCATTGAAAGGATTTTACTTGTTTTAAGGGATAAGGAATACTCTAGAGTTTTATATAATGCATTAGTATTTCTTAAGACTGTAATTAGTGCATATTGGAATCATACCTTGACTTTTCATTAACCTTTACCTGAATCAAGCTTGATTACATTTAGGAAAGGGTTCATATGCATGATATTTTTGTTCCTTAATCTATACTTCTAAGGTGTCAAGTTGCCAAGGCATTGTGCAAGGTTGCCACCTAGATGTCACTTTTTTTAATAAGATATATGTTAGAAAGTGGAGATGAAATGAAGAGATGCTTAGGTTGGAGTGGGTTACACACATATAGGACGCATCCCCTTACATGGTTATCTATGTACCTCTTAACTGATCATAACCTTATTTTTTTATTCCTAACACTCTCCCTTAATCTGAACATATATATAAATTAAGTCCAGCTTGTTACATTAAATTCTAAAACACACTCATACTCAGCCCAACTTTTCCTATAGAGGTTTATCTCTTTATAGCTAATTCTAACCCCAAATAAAGGAAGAAGGTTGGTGTGAAGTAGACAACTTGGTGTAAAAACTTGTTAACTCTTTATGGACATAAATCTTAAAGATAATTTGTTGGAGTGTAATCCTCTTATTGATGTGTTGCATTAAACTTGGGTGTTATGAAAAGAAAACAACAGCAAAGCATTATACATCCTAAAGTGTAATGCTTTTAAGTTAGGAGCTTTGCATCAACCCTTGGATGCAAACAAAAATAACCAAAAATTCTCACATCCCTGCAGGTAAAAAAAAGTTATTTCAAAATACCAAAATTAGGCTAGCAATATGGAATATAGGAACCTTGATCGGTAAGAATATAGAGTTAGTAGATATAATGATGAAAAGGAAAATTAACATATTATGCTTGCAAAAAACTAAATGGGCAGGAGAAAAATCTAGGTAAATTGAGGATAATGGTTTTAAATTGTAGTATACAGTAAATGATAAGAATAATAATTTAGTTGGAATAATAGTTTAAAAGTTGAAGTTGTTGAGGTAATAATGATAGAAGATAGAATTAAGATGACTAAGTTTGTGATAGGAAATGAGATAGTTAAGAGGTAATGGTATATATTCTCCAAAAGTTAATCTAGGAGAAAAAATTAAATAGAAATTTTGGGAAGATTAGCTCTCAATATCTGACCACAAATCTATGCAGCAAGATTAGGACTCAATCTGAAAGCTCCTTGCAGTAGCCTTCATCATAGAAATATTGGCAACAGTGAGTCAGTGGATTTCCAGCTCATCAAGTACGTCCTGAAGAGAACTATAGTAGTCATGAATTGAGTGCTCCTCTTGTTGGTAGCTGAAGAGTTGCTTGTAGATCTCATGTACTTGGGAAATGTTCTTGTCATTGCATAATTGCTCTGAAGTGTGTTCCAAATTTTCTTTGCTAGTGTCAACATCATCCCACTGCAAGAAATTTTCTCTTCTATACCATCGTCCATCTGGAGACCCAAGAAAGGTTTGACATCCAGAAGAACCATAGTGATGTGTTTGGTCTTCTTGTGGGCTCCAAGAAAGGTTTGAAAAGCTGCAGGCCATAGGAGATAATTATTATCCGTCAATTTTGTGATGGTTGTCACTAATCCATTGTACCAACTTTCCTTTGTATTGGCCATTGGACAGAAAACAAGATTTGATTATCACAGAACAGCACCCTTTTTCTTCTGAAAAGGCCTCAACTGAAGTGGAAACTGACCAGAAACAAGATTTGCTGAAAATGGACCACTTATTTCAAATTGACAGTAGAGGTCATTTTCAATTTAACCCTGTAAAACACAACTATGATACGAGTCTTTACCTTTTGTGATATGTATTTTTCATATGGTAAAGTCCATTTTACTTTTTGTAATTGAGCCGTTACTTTTTGTGTTATGTGTGATGTGTTTTCCATATCTCACACGTATCACATCCTGCATTAGCAATGGAAAGGGTACAAAAGCTTGGGGAAGAAAAATGTTAAAAGAAAATAAGCCTTTAGATGAAAAGGATGACACAAAAATATTTCAACATTGATTTGTAGCTGCATTGAAATGTATGTGTAGGACCATAATGAATTTGTGTAGCAGAGTCAACTTGTTAACTGTTTTTTTTCTCGTATTGCTTTATATTGCTGCTGATATGCATTAATAAATTATGGTACCCAAATACCCACACCTTTACAAATTTGATATGGTGCAGGTATAAAATGCATACCCATTCATATTTGGGTGGGTGTTGTCGTTTTTGCTTTTCATTTTTTTTTGTTTCTGGTTTTCAGTTTGTGTAAATCAAGAGCCTATGGTGTATTTCTATTTTTTTGGTAGGAAATGTCGTATTTTTACCTCTTTCTATGGTGGTGTTGATCACAAGATAACACAATAGTCAATCTTTTTTCTCCTCTTTCTATATAATTAGTTGTATTTGTATTGTGTCACACTTTTGTATTATTATAAGTGATAACCTATCCATATTTGTGTTGTCACCAAATTTTAAAATTTGATGCATTTGTAACTGTATCCATTTCAATACTTGCACCTTTACCTATACTGGGGCATCATAGAACATATCACTCTTAAAGATAATATGCTTAATGTAAATTCATAAAGAACAAAATCATTTTGGATCAAACAATTAATGTTGCGTATTCTGAACAGGAAATAGTTTCTATTTATTCCTTTTTACTCTTCATTTTTACAGCAAAAGTGAATATATACGATGCTTGCTCTTCACTAAAGAAGATGCTCTTTATGTTGCAACCAACAATGGTTATCTATATTATATTACATTGACCACTTCAAGCAGTATTGAATGGACTCAAATTGCCCATGTGAGTAAGGAGGCACCATTGATATGCATGGATTTGCTATCAAACTCATGTATTGATTCTGTAGAAGCTGATGATGTAATTGCCATTGGAGATGGCAAAGGAAATGCTACTGTTCTTCGAGTTGTTAGTAGCTTACCTGGTGTTTGTAAGCCCAAGGTGGCATTTTCTTTTATGTGGTCGGCAGAAGTGGAAAGACAATTATTGGGAATTTTTTGGTGCAGTTCACTTGGTTATACGTAAGTCATATTTCACACCAAGTTTTGTTTCACCCATGTGAAATTTTGAATATTATTTCTTTCCATTATGCAGGCATCTTTTCACAGCTGATCCAAGGGGTACTATAAAAGTATGGGGACTTGAAGATGCTTTATCATCCCAAACTGATCATAGTGAAATAAAAACTGAAATTCCACTTATTTCAGTATTCACATCATTCTTTGGGGCACGGATCATGTGCTTAGATGTATCATTCCAAGATGAGGTGATCCTTTTCATATGATGATGTTTAGATTTATGTGGTTCCTTGCTTTGTCCTAACTCATAATTGAGCAGACACTGTAGGTTAAGTGTTTATATTAACATTTAATTGAAGCATTTATAGGTTTTTTGAATTTCGATCAATCAAGCATAGTTTGTATTTTGAGACTGTTACAATTGTAGGGGGCTTAGTGTAAATATTCCTTTATAAATATATCATAAATATTTCTTTTCAAATAGGTTTTTGTTCTTTCCAAATAGGTTTACATTTCCTTATATGTGTCTATATAGTCTCTATATAAAGAGGTCTTATTCTGATTAATGATTCAATTCACTCCTTTTTCCTCATCTTATTTCTCAATGTGGTATTAGAGGGTAGGTTAATCTTAATCTTCTTTCTCATTGTTAGTAGCAACCTCATCCTTTTTCACTTCATCTTATTCGCTTGTTGTTGTCTCTCTTTGTCGATGTTATCTCACAGTGATTCTCTTGTTTGGTAACTTCTTGAAGTGTCCTCAGTTGTAGTGCTTCATTAGTCAACACAACCTTCCAACAATGAGTCTCTCGTTTGGCAACTTCTTGAAGGTGTCCACAATCATGGTAACTTTCCTGTGGTGCTTTGTCATCTATCTGTGGTGACATTCTTAGTGGCTTCTCTGTCGTGATTTCTCGAAGCTACTCTTAGTCATGGTGTGTCTTCAACTGACACAACTCCCTGTTGCGTATCTATCATGATGTCTCGTTGCAACTCCATGACTCTTGCCCTATCATCAATTTGGAAGTCTTTCTTGCATGCCTTCACCTTGAGACTCAACATCTATTGCTAGTGATGACAACTCAATACTCTATCAAACCATTTGTCGGTGATCCTTCCACAAAGGGACAAGTCCTTTCTCTCTCATCTCTGTCTCTTTTCTGATTTTGGAGGTTTGGTGTGGATGAGGTACTCCTTGTTCTCCACTCCTACCACACTCGAATATTCTATGCAGTTGGAGTAGATCTTGTTAGTTCATGCCTATTTTTTAGGTCGACAAGCATTCCTCTCTCTTTTTTTTGAACCCTTCCTTTTATGCAAAATGGATTTGGGAGATAATTTTGTCAAAAATCTCAATATTTCAAAAAAATTTAAAGCAAAAGTTATTTGATTTAGGCTCACAATTTTAAAATTTTTCTTCTTGCTCATCATCGATTGCAACATATTACACATCCTTCACCAGACCCTAAAGATGCTCATTACAAAGATTGATAGCATGGAGTTGATGATATCTCAGAATATGGCTATGATTGAGTCAGCAAAAAAGATTTGGGACAACTTACAGCTAACATATGGATACTAGAAGAACATTTCTTGCATTTTTGAGATATGCAAGCAACTGTTTAACATTCAACAAGGAGGGCGTTTGCTTCAAGATCACTTCATGGATTTCTGTTTCATTGTGTTTTTTCTTAATATATTTCAGGAAGGGACTTTTTTGATTAATAATCAAATCTTGAACATCCTAGTATTCTATGATTTTACCATAAGAAATAATGAAACATACTATTATTATTTAAAAATAATATAAATTGTTGCCTTGCTTCACTTGGGTTGTTGCCTTGTCACTTTTTCACCTTGGAAGCATTATAAAGAAATGCCATTTCCCTTTCTTTAAGGATAAATTCCACTGAACATAAAAGTTCATATATATCTTATGATTTTGAATACTTTTTTAACTTTCTAGTTTCTCTTCTTCAGTTGCTAGTTTGCGGAGATCAGCGTGGTAATCTTTCTGTATTCTCCTTTCCTAGAATCACGACTGTGTTGATTTCCAATGAGAGGGTGAAGGTTCCTTTAATAACCCAGTTTAAAGGGGCTCATGGCATATCAAGTGTTTCCTCTGTTTCAATAGGGAATTCAAGTCCCATTGAAGTTGAAATTTGCACTGTAAGAACTGAGTTAATTTTTTTAATGAGATGAAACATAACATTTTTGGTATGTAATTTTTTGAATTGTTTTCAGGCTGGAGGAGATGGATGCATTTGTTATTTTAAGTTCATTAAATCTTCAAAAATTTTGGAATTCATTGGAATGAAGCAAGTGAAAGAATTGAGCACAGTCAAGTCTGTTGTTGGAAGTTCTTACTTCTGCCACGATCAGACACAGGGTAAATATGCAGTTGGTTTCACATCCACTGATTTCATTGTTTGTAATCTGGTAGATGAGATAAAGGTACATTGCTGTTTGACCATGTTTTGATATTTTAGTTATTTTATGTTTGTGACTGCTATGTAATTACTGGTTTCTGTGTTCGTAGATATTGCGTGTTTCATGTGGTGGGTGGCGCCGTCCTTATTCTTTTTACATTGGTGTAATACCAGAGATCCAAAATTGCTTTGCTTTTCTTAAGGTTTGTTGCGGTACTTTTGCACTTTATTTTGATATCAAATGACTTGCATTTATTTTCTAGACTTTTTGATAAAATCTCTATAGAATAATTAATAAAACAGATTTTGCTACTTTCATTTTGCCTGTTTCATATTGGATGTTAGACCTTTAAAACCAAGGTTATGATAGCCTGCTTTGTGTTGGATTTAAGACCTTGCAAATCAGTAACCATGTTGGACCTAAAACCTTGCCATATCAAATTTTCAATTAAACTTGTTAAAGTTTATCTCAAAATCAATTGATAGTGAGAGTTATATAAGACTTAGGTTCAACTACATTTCTACCAATGTGGTAGTTTTATTGCCCAACAAAGTAAAACTAATAATTGCACAGGTTTTAGTTTTCACCAAGATTTCAAATCTGGGTATTGTATTAAGGTTAGGTTGAAAAGATAACATGAAAAAACATAGAACTAATGTTTAAACATGAAAAATCCTGGGTTTTTTTTTTAAAAAAAATTATGTTTGCTTATGAATAATACTCCTCTTTTAGATTCTCACAAATTTTATTTTCTATTATTTTAATTATCTCATGGGAGATTTTCAAAAATATATTAATTATATTATATGAATAACAAATTTATAATTTACTCTAAAATATTATGGTTGATTAAATTTTTAATTATTGAGATTATAAAGAAGGAAAAGAAAAAAGGATAAAAGAAGGAAAAATAGAAGAAAAAATTTAAAAAATATTACATAAAAATGTGGAAGTATTAAAAAATTTTGATTTTTTAATTTTTTAAATCATTTCTTCTTGTGAATAACCCATCTCTTATTTTCTCACAAAAATTATGTTCTATTTTTTACTAATTCACATCAGTTTTTTTAAAAGATATTAACTACATAAGGGGAATCAAAATTTATAATTTGCTTGAAAATCTTAGAGTGAAGTCAATAAAATTTTGAATATGGAGATTGTTAGAATTTTCTTATACCGTTCATAGTTTTATTAATTTATGTTTTATGTATGAATTGTAACCTGAATTTTATTGAAATTTAATTTGATAAATATAGAGCTGTAACTTTAATTCTATTAAAATGTAACTTGATATATATATTGAAAAAATAAACTAGTTTCTATTAAAATATAATGAAAATGTGTCCTAGATCATATTCAACTATAATTTGGATTTTATTGGAATACCTGAATTTTAAATCACTTGTTATTATGAATTTTTTCTTTCATTTGTAGATGATTTATGACTTTTCTTATGTGTGTGACTAATATATCTTTATCTAATTGATATGTTATACATGATAACTTCATAGAAAATTTATCTATGTATTTTTTAGTACTTATCATAGTTTGTTTAATCTTATCCTTGACGTAATTTGAAATTTGGATTTTTTAGCTATTTTTACAAAAGTGTAATGTTTTCATCAATACGATTTTTGATCCTCGATACATTTCCTTTGTTTTTGAAGGATTGATTCTCAATACGATACTAATATTTGAAACCGTGGATGGAAGGACCAATGACTTCATTGCTTGAGTAGGGCCACTATGCGGTGGATTTCAAGGATCCCTTTTGTTGCTAGAGATGCAAGGGAAATGGCCCTACAATGGGTTTAGCTTTTTCCTAGTTGTTTTACATTAGGTGCTCTGAGTTGTTTAGGAAGGCATATTTGAAGAACTTTAGGTTGTTTAATCTAACACTTATTGGGAAGTGATTAATGTGCATCTGAAGCCAAGTAAAACAAGCCGTTCAGATCAACTGTAGTCTCCTCATCAACAATACTAGCTGGCACCTACTCCTAAACAAAAGTAATTGTTCTTGACCTTGTTCTGATGACATGTCCAAAAAATGATATCTTTTAGGGTTTGACTTGAACTACTGCTTGATCAAATGCATTTCAAAAATTTAAAGTAGTCCATAAATCTAATAATTTTGTTTAGTTTACTGTTGAAAGTATTTTTTACGGAAAAATGTTACTCTAAAATGATTTTTTTTTTCTTGGTTGATCCTGCCCTTTTGTTTTTCCTCTGTTGTTTTGTTGATGATAAGGTGATCTGTAATTATTAACCAGAACAATTTTGTTTACGTAAACTTTTCTCCTGATAAAATTGCTTATGCTAGTGTATGTTACTCTTGTCATGAAGTACCTCTAGTTTATTTCTAGTAAAACCAAAATAAATTTACGTGGTCACTTCCTTTTCAGGAAAACATTATTCACATCCATAGGCTTTGGATTCCATCCAATGAAAGGAAGTCTTTTTCTAAAGTTTTACACACGCAATTTCATGGTAGAGAAATACACTCACTTAAGTTCATACCAATTGGGCTACATGGGCACTTAATTGCCACTGGTTGTGAAGATGGAACTGTCCGACTGACAAGGTACATTCTCTTCATTTTAATGATTGTAAAGCCTTTCATATCAATTGGATTGGCTACATGACTGTCCACTGTGACAGAACTAAGTTTTGTTTGTTATTCTAGCTGCAAGTTGTACAAATAGAAATTATAGAACATGAAAATTTGTTGTATTTTTTTGGTAGTGGCTGAATTATGACGTACTTTATACAAGAAATATAGTTTAGACATGATGTTGTGGGGCAATCCTATGGAAAGAAACATATCAAGGTTTGGTGGAGAATGGAAATATTGGCGTAAATACCATAAAATCATGTAAATGGCCCAAAAAATATTGAATTCTGACATGTAATTCCAAGATATGATAAACAAGTAAATGACCAACGATTTTAGCATGGGTAGTGATCTACAAAGTATAAGCTAAAAGACAATTTTATTTGGATTAGACTAGGAGTTGTACCAAATGAAGATATAAGCTAGGAAAAAATTGACTTAGGTGGTTTGGTGATTTCTTTAAGAGGTCAAAGGATGCATCGGTTAGTAGAATTAATTAACAAAAATGAAACTAAAATAGAGGAAGATATAAAACTACTTGGTTAGAAATTGAGAATAAATTTAAATTTTTATGTGGTGCATTCATGAGCAGCTTTTTTTAGCTTTGAGAGTTTGAAAGAGCTAAAATTTGAGTTAATTTCATGAAGTTAAAATTACATAGTAATTTAGGTAATAAAAGTTTATACATTGAAATTTATGTAATAATAGTGACGTTGAAAGTGATTTTGAGAGTTAAAAAAAGTTGCCTGTAAGTGCACCCATAATTTAACTAAAGATATGGCCATAAAATGGTTGAAAGAAAAGGATTGCTGTTATAGTAATTATTAATGATATAATAATAAAATATATCATTATAGCCTAATATATTTTATTATGAATGTATGTAATCATATTTATGTAGTTATTGTATAAATACTATTATTATATTATAAAATGTAAATATCCATAATTAATAATGTTATCATTTCTGTTTATTACTTATCACATTTGATTATTAATTACTCTGAAAAATTTTAAAATTAATAATATTTCATTTAATTGTTAGTGTCAATGGTCCGGTTGATGTTTGTCAAAAAAGGGTCAAATATGTGTCCAACACTTGTTTTTTTATGTTTTCTTTGTTTGGAATTCAGGATGTAACACTTAAGTGTCCTAAAAGGACCTTGGTGTTAATAGTTACAAGCTACATATACCAGCTATTTACACAACGTTGGAGGGCTAAACATTTTTCTTTTATTGAATCTTATATGTATGTGTGGGTCTTTCATTCTGTGTCTTTTCCTTTTTATCATGAGGAGCTATTTTTCAGTGAATTCCGGTCCTTCTCTGTAACACCAAATTATTTTTTTTTTAAAATTTTTTTTCATGTCTTAGGTACTTTTTCTAAATGTTGAATTTCTGTTGCAAGAGCAGGTATGTTCATTCTGACATAAATACATGGATGAGTTCTAGACCACTTGGCGAGCATGTTGGTGGATCTGCTGTGAGGTCTCTTTGCTTTGTATCAATAGCACATACATCTCGCGCAGGTCAGAGTCCTGAAAGGCATCTTTCTCAAGTATCATCAAATGGGATTTGCGATTGGTCTTTTCTCATATCTGTTGGTGCCAAGCAAGTTTTAACTGCTTGGTTGCTAGAAAAGAGCACAGTTGCTGTGGAAGATGCATTTACTGGTATCGTGAATGATGAAAATAAACCCAACATTTCAAAGGAATTTCCATCAATGATCTTTCGGTGGTTGTCCTCTCATATGCCATCAAAACATTGTACCAAGCATAATGTACCAAGGAACTTGGTCAAACCTTTTCAAAACACAAATGTTTCCACATCATGCTCAGCAAGGATGACATCTGAATCAGAACTTGTTACCGTGCCTAATCATGAAAACGATTGGAGATATCTTGCCGTTACTGCCTTTCTTGTTAAGGTTGCTGATATTAGGTACCTTTTACATGTAATCCAATGAAGGTTTCTATTGAACACTTGTTATCATACACCGAGCTTAAACTGGGCATTCTAATATTTCCACTTGCTATAAGAACTGGTGATAAGTTGCTCTGTATTTTGACAGGTGCACAGTGTGCTTCATTGTTGTTTCTGGTTCTGATGCCACTTTGACAATGCGTGCTCTTCTTCTCCCACAGAGACTTTGGTATGGAAGTGTCAAAAAATTTTCTGCTGAAAAGTGGCAATTTGCATTTATTGTACCATTTATAGTTTTCTTAAGTCTTCTACAATATGGTAAAGTATGCGGCAGGACCAGCAGCTTTTCCGTTTCATTATGTCTTTCTATATGGTGTATCTGAAGGAATTAAATACTTGAAAAATAGGTTTTCCCCCAATCTAGGTTACTGTTGATTGTCACGAAAAAGCCAGCTTTGGTTTATTACTATTGTTTGGGTGGGCTAGCCTTTGCCATCCAGTCTAGGTTGGTCTAGTTGATCTTGCTTGTACCAAACAGAGTTGGCCACTTAAGCCTGCAAATGACAAGGAGACTTGGACCCAAATTGTGTGGGTGATCAAAGGTTCTTTGATGATTAAGTTAGATGAGCACTTAAAGTATTAAGTTAGATGACATGGAAATCTGGAAAAGTTGTGTTTTTGGATGGAAACTTGACGAGAGTGAAAATTCAAATATAAAAAGGAATAGAAGAAATCATCAATTCTGCTCCACATGCTACAAATCACTAGGTCACAAGTGTTTGAAGCAAGCTAACTCTGCATACTACTTCCTTCAAGTTACAAGATTTGTACACTAACTGGTTCAAGTTATACTGTTGCAAGATTTGTATGATACCTCCTAGTTGATTTTGTTTTTTTTTGTTTGCAGGTTTGATGTTGCTTTTCTAGTTCCACAAGATTCCCCGGTTCTGGTATTGCAGCATGTAGTATCTCCTGTATGCCATGACCACAAAGGTTGGTAATGCCTGGACAAATATTATCTATGCATTCATTCATTTTCAGTTTTTGGCATGAAATTAGTTAATGTAATGATGGTGGCTTATTGTTGCTGACATTGATTGTGATTTGAGGCATGTGTTTCTGTTGAATATAAGGTCTCATTTGGTTCAGTTCCAATTTTAATTTCACACATACTTAACATAATTATTATTGCACAAATTCCGATGCATAAATTTCTACCACTTTAATTATTATATAGTTTTAACTCTATTTGCAAATTTAACTTCCAGAGCTGAATGGAGTTCTCCCTAAATGAGGCCTAAATGTCTTTTTGTTTCCTCTTTTGTTACAATTCACCTCTTCAAGAAAAGTGATTATATTAATTAATATAAAGGAAGTTTCCCTTTCATGGCCTTTTTGTTAATTTCTATACAATTTGGATATAATGACAATTTTTCCTCTTGTAATTTAACTTCTCGTTGCAACCTTTCCTCTACTATCCTTATTGCATTTCATATCTCTATTCATTTGCATTGATTCTCTTGTTATCGAAAAGTTGTCCAACTTTTGATTACATATCAATGTTTTCCGAAACAAACCTTTTTCTGTCCAGTTCAATTCAAAAACTGGTCTGATTTGCTGAAGCAGATGTACTGGATGATGTCATAATCACATCAATGTTCAATTAGTTTCTATACAATTTGGATATATTGACAATTTTTTCTCTTGTACTTCAATTCTCGTTGCAACATTTCCTCCTCTACCATCGTTAATTGCTTTTGCACATCTCTATTCATTTTCATTGATTCTTTTGTAATTGAAAACTTGTCCAACTTTTGAATACATATCAATGTTTTCAGAAACAAACCTTTTTTCTGTCCAGTTCAATTCAAAAACTAGTCTGATTTGCTCAACGAGATGTACTGGATGATGTCATAGAATCACATCAATTTTCAATTTATTTAAAAATAAAAAACTGAAATAGGAAAAACTCATGCAAACTCATTCTAAAACTGAAAATTACAGAAAAATATAGAAAATATTTCTTACTATATTCACCATTATGATGTTAAAGATGATGTTGAATAAAATACAACGAAAAATAGTAGACATTAAATTTCAAAATAAAAAAGAGTGGGTTGAACAATGATCAGGTTGGACGGGCTGGTACTCATTTGATTTCTACTTTGACTGGGCTAAGAAATTGTTAACTCATCAATAAAAATCTCATTCATCTTCCTTCTTAAACAGAAAAAACCTTACGAACCTTGGTAAAACAGAAAGGTTTCTCCGTTATGATCTGGATTTTAGTGGTTCAAGTCCTGTAAAAGCTTCTCCAGTCTTTACAGGTAAGGTTAAGGTTGTGTTGAACCGTTGCTGAACCTTGTCCAGTGTCATGCGTTAGTGAGAATTAGAGATAACATGCAGAGTGTATGCCTTTGATAAAACAAAGGATTAAAGATGAGAGTGCGGCTTATGCGATCATTTTGTTCTAGCCTTTGTTGTCATTTCCGTGCATTCTGCTTTTTGTGAATGCTAAAGGAAGATGGACCTGTTTCTTCTTCTTTATCTACAAAAAAGTTTATGCACTAGTCTATGAGTTTTTAAAAATAATGGATGTAGCATCTGCAACCTATTGACCTCAGTTTGATTGTTTTTCGTTAAAACTACAGGTGAAGGTCAAGATAGACATGCATACATCATTATTAGTGGTTCTACAGATGGAACCATTACTTTCTGGGATGTTAGCAAATCTGTGGAGAACTTTTTGGAATGTCTCTTGGAGAGTCAACCAACAAAGTTTGCCAATTGCCCTAGCCGACCTCAAACTGGAAGAGGAAGCCAAGGTGGGCGGTGGTGGAAATCAACATGCAGTCCTCAAAATAGAATAGGTAATTTTGGGAATGTGACTACTCGGACACCATCATTTGAACTTGGAGCTAGCGTAACAAGTTCTGAAAGTGCAAATAAATCTACCATACTACCAAATAGTATGGACATTAACACGTCTTCCTTGGCTGCTGAAATATACGAAGTGCAACCATTACTTGTTTTAGATTCTGTCCATCAGTCAGGTGTGAATTGTTTACATGCTTCCAAAATGAAGATCAGTGACCCTTTGGAACCCGAATTTATTTACTGTATTTTGAGTGGAGGGGACGATCAATCCGTGCATTGTACGGTCGTCACTTTGAAACAACAGATGTCAAATCCAAGTTCTACTGGTACCATTGTTCACACACAAGGTGAGGTTAAAATTTATCTTCCTTTGTGTGCTATATTTTCTTTATTTGTTTTATTAAAAGGTGGCTGACAATCTGATATGTTGCAGAATCCAGATATTTGAGAAAATGCTCTTATTCTAAAGAACGAAATCAGCATAGCTTGACGGTTCTTTATAAGCATAGCATTGCCTCAGCCCATAGCTCTGCCGTGAAAGGTATCTTCTTTTTTTATGCTTCTTTACCTCACGTCAAAAACTTTTACTTTTCATGGTTCTATATGTAAAATGTTTCTGAAATTTCCTCTAGGTTCGTTGCAATTATTTATGCAGATTATTATTCTGTTATGAATAAACACCACAGACCATCATTCCAACAGCTAATTCAGTTTGCTATTTATAGGTATTTGGACAGATGGTGAGTGGGCATTCTCTACAGGACTGGATCAAAGAATAAGATGTTGGCATATTAGTGCATGCGGTAAACTAGCTGAACATGGGCGGTTGATCATCAGTGTACCTGAACCTGAAACATTGGACGCTATACCGTGTAGTAGGTCTGTCTCGTTCCTTAAAATGTTCAAACCGTAGTTATGCGTGGGTTTATTGTAACTTGATGTGCTTGTATGTTTGTGCTTTTCTTTTGAACTCTCTAGGAACCGATATCAGATAGCTGTAGCAGGGAGAGGCATGCAAATGGTTACTTTCGCCAACACAAGCAAAGACCCAAAGATTTGGTCATGAAGTTTTCTGACGACATGACTGAGCCATAAAATATTCGTTTTTAAGTGCTTAATCAGACCCTCTTTTCTGATGATACGTGTTTTCACGTAGATAGGAGTTGCTTACGCTGCTGCCGGGTGAAATCTGTGTGCATGCGGCCATTTTCTCCTGACGTTGGAAGTGATGCAATCGAAAGATACCCAACCCGAAGTACTCTCTCATTACCACATTGAATTCTTGATTCATATTTTATCAAAAGTAACGAGAACCTTTCGGATCCCCACCTGTAATTAAATTATTTAATGTAAACAATTTTGTTCCTACAGAAAGAGGGTCTGATTAAATTTAATTTTTTTTTCCAATTAACGAGATAATTATCATACAGAAAAAAATGAAGCATTTATTGTGGAAACCGCTATCAATGCATAGGGGATGAAGCCCGTGGAGGTCGGGGGGATATCGGCATATTTCCTGCCCATTTATTTGCAGCTGGAAGCAGACGGACCTGTAGGGTCAGGTTCATTTAATTTTTAACCTTTCTAATTTATTAAAAATTAATATAGCATTAACATAATTTTAAGATAGGTCAAACCTACCATTATGCATCATTCATTAAGAAATTTAAATTACCAAGTTATATGTAATATATATAATTTAAAATAAATATAAAATTTTAAAAAATTAAAGAATTAGTTTTTGTCACGTGTCGTGTCGACACAAAAATGTAAAAATTCAATTTTCGTCGAAGTCTGTTATGTTGATATAATTTGATTGTATTAAGTCATGTCGATTGAGTTAGACACGTCTAATTAACATGTACATGTTTAGTAGGAGGTATTATAAACAAAAATTTAAACAAAAAAACCCGCAGATCGAGACCATTCGGAAAGATGGATGGAAAGCGGTATTCATTTCGTTCTGTACTACGACATGCCTTTCATCGCTTCATTTGTTGGCACTCGTCTCTTCAATTCGGTGCCTGAAATGGGCAGGTGTGAATGCATCCAACGGGTATAACGGTAGTTTTGTACAATTACAGATCAATGTTCACAACCGTCGTTTCACGTCGGCTGATAAATAAATAGGCTAATCTTCTTCTACGCAAGCTTTATTTATCCCTAGTTTTACCGTTGACTTAAAGACTTGGGTTTACAGAGAGACTTATTATGGAGTACGATCTTCGTTTGTTAACATTTGTTTTTCAACCTTAGGGGTTGTTATATTAAACAAGAAAAAAAAGGTATTTTTTTAAAATATAATGAAATTATCTTGAAAATTCCTTACACATCGTTACGTTGAATGAAATTTGTAGTTAGTCGTACCAAACAAAGTTACATGTTTTATCAACTTATATAATAAGAGTAAATGTTTTTATTATAGTAATTTGAGAAAAAACAGAAAAAAGGATTTTTTTATCTTGGGAATCATATTTGTTTAAAAAAAACAGTAATTTCTTTCACCTACCCCAAGTGGAACCGTCGTTTACGACGTCTTCCTCACCAACCCACAAGTGGAACAGCAAAATTTAAGATGAAAGCCTACATGATTAAACACCTTCTCCAGAATCTCCACCAAATACATGGACTCGCACACTTTCTATTATTATCCCGAGTCTCTTTTTCTAACCAAAATGAAATCAATTTCTTACTTCGGGGTCACGTAGTTTTCATATGAGCTGGAAATTGTTGGAAATGTTTGCTTCGTTGCTTCATTGAATGCTTCAAAAACTCTGTTTGGCCACTCACCAACCTCACCCACCAGTACGTCCTATCACATGGTAGGGAATTCTCCTCCTCGATATTTTTTGTTTTTATTCATGTAGAGCGCTGTGGGGATTATTGATCAGTCGCTTCCTTCTCAAAGGAATATTATTTAAGAGCGCTGTGGGGATTATTGATCAGTCGCTTCCTTCTCAAAGGAATATTATTTAAGAGCGCTGTGGGGATTATTGATTAGTCGCTTCCTTCTCAACGGAATATTATTTTTACATATATCATTATAAATTTAAAAATAATTTTTTAAATTTACAAATGACTTCTCGAAACAAGTCTAAAGTAGAAGTCGGAAAGCATATCGTCATACTGCACTCACTTAACCCCAACGCACAAAGATGCAAATCTTGAGGTGCTGCCAATAAATTTCCCATGTGTGAGAGGGAGAGAGAGACGTAACGTAAGCAGGCGTTGTCGGTGGATCTGTGGCCTTTAAAATATCAAGAACAAATGTGCGGGCCCCACGCACACGTCTCATCACTCACCGACTCATCTCATTGGACGGTGTGGATTCCGTTCGCCACTGTCGGATCCATGGCGGGATCCATTCGGATCTTCCGACCCGAAGGAGGTCGCCCACTTCACCGGGCCTCCGGCTACAACGCACCCGCCTCTCCATAAATTGTGAGGCTGCGGAGAAACCGAGAGCAGCACAACTCGTCGCCGAAGCCTGGTGACCTGAACAGGGATCGTCCTCCTCTTCTGCTTCTTCCTCCTAGATCCAGATCTAGATCCAGATCCAGGTCAAGGTGGGTACCAATTACCAATCTCCCTCCTCCTCTCCGCTCTTGGTCTTGCCCCAGCGTCTTTCGTCTGCTGCGAGAATCACATCGTGGAGAAGGGCCTCAAGATCTCCGGTCTTGATTTCATTCAGAACAATCGTCTGTGTTATGCTCCAATTTCATTGCAGTATCTTGTGATGTGGATGTAGATAGATTGGTAGATATGCGAACCTGTTCCTCGTTTCAATTGTGGTGATAAAAGTGTGTGGTTCGGGTTTTAGGGTTTGATTCGACAATTTGTTGAGAGTAATTTTGCCATTCCATGATTATATGGTGAAGGACAGAATTTGTCTTGCTCGTGTGCAGGATCGAAGCACGAGACAATGGACACCTTCCTTTTCACATCGGAGTCGGTGAACGAGGGACACCCCGACAAGCTCTGCGACCAGGTCTCCGACGCAATCTTGGACGCGTGCTTGGCCCAGGATCCCGATAGCAAGGTGGCATGCGAGACCTGCACCAAGACCAACATGGTCATGGTCTTCGGGGAGATAACCACCAAGGCCAACGTCGACTACGAGAAGATCGTTCGCGAAACTTGCCATAACATCGGCTTCGTGTCCGACGACGTTGGCCTGGACGCCGACCACTGCAAGGTCCTCGTCAACATCGAGCAGCAGAGCCCCGACATCGCCCAGGGCGTCCACGGGCACTTCACCAAACGCCCGGAGGAGATCGGCGCCGGGGACCAGGGACACATGTTCGGCTACGCCACCGACGAGACGCCGGAGCTGATGCCCCTCAGCCATGTGCTCGCCACCAAGCTCGGGGCCCGCCTCACCGAGGTCCGAAAGAACGGAACCTGCGCGTGGTTGAGGCCCGACGGCAAGACCCAGGTCACCGTCGAGTACCGGAACGAGAACGGCGCCATGGTACCCATCCGCGTCCACACCATCCTGATCTCGACCCAGCACGACGAGACCGTCACGAACGACGACATCGCCAGGGACCTGAAGGAGCACGTGATCAAGCCCGTGGTCCCGGAGAAGTACCTGGACGAGAAGACCATATTCCACCTGAACCCGTCTGGCCGATTCGTCATCGGCGGACCACACGGCGACGCCGGCCTCACGGGCAGGAAGATCATCATCGACACGTACGGTGGGTGGGGTGCCCACGGCGGCGGCGCATTCTCCGGGAAGGACCCGACCAAGGTAGACCGCAGCGGCGCCTACATCGTGAGGCAGGCGGCCAAGAGCGTGGTGGCCAGCGGGCTGGCGAGGAGGTGCATCGTCCAGGTGTCATACGCCATCGGCGTGCCGGAGCCGCTGTCCGTATTCGTGGACAGCTACGGAACCGGGAAGATTGCAGACAAGGACATCCTGAAGATTGTGAAGGAGAATTTCGACTTCAGGCCGGGGATGATGACCATAAACCTGGACCTGAAGAGGGGCGGCAATCGCAGGTTCCTCAAGACCGCCGCCTACGGCCACTTCGGCCGCGACGACCCGGACTTCACCTGGGAGGTGGTGAAGCCACTCAAGTGGGACAAGCCCTCCACCGCCTGACCACCCCCCGCGCCCGCCCACCCTTCTTCTCCTCGGGTTTTTTCTTCTTTTGGAACTTTCAGTTCAGCATCTATTGTGTGGTGTCCTTTTTTCTTTTTTCTTCTTCCTATTCTCGAGCACTGTCTCTGCTGTTGTCGTCGGTCCAAGGTCTCGTCGGTCGGAATAATAAGCAAAAACATACACCAATCATTTTACGGTCTAACTTTTGTCGCCTTTTAATAAAAAGAAATCATTTCCGTGGTTATTGTTCCGAAACTCCCTCCACCGTCGGTTCAAGCATTGGTCGAGATGTTTACCCAAACAAATGGACCCTGCCCAAGTTATCTGGTCAGGTAAAACAAACATATAGAGCTTGCTTGACGTTCACTTGGTTGGTTGGTATCAAAATTTCCCTGCACTGGTTGTCCCGTGGAATATTACGTACGTTTGTAACGATAATCGATCCCTGCATTTATTATTTTCAATTGATTTACCACCTTCGTTCGCTATTCATCCCTCTTGCTGAAGTATCCACATCTATTAGAACATTATAGAATTAAAATTAGAATTAATTTTGTGAATATAATTAAAATGATAAAAATCTATACAATAATATTGATGTTGACGGTGATTTTAAAAGTAAACTAAAATCGACTTGATCTTCATGTTTAGGGTAAAATTTATTTATTAAAAAAGATAAAAAGCATCACATGTAAGAGACATTCACCAACATCTTATATTTTCTCCTATTGAGAATAAAGGTATCTTGTTGTCATGACAAGTAGCCTAATAATAAGTTGCTTGGGGCCAGCTACGATGCTTCACCTGATGTTTGTTGAGAAAACTGACCAAGGGTATCTTAACCACTAAAATAATATTTTAGTAGTTAAAGAGATCTCTTGCTAAACTTATGATATCGAATTTGAAACTTCGTAATAGAATTATCTTAAAAGTAATAATTTTCAAAAAAAAAAACTGAACATCTTATCAGATTTAATGTGTGGTTGAAGGCTCGACCGGTAGTGTTTGTCATGCCACCCCCTTCACAGGTTATTGGGTTGAGCGCATTGAAGGACATGGGTTGAGCGCATTGAAGGACATGGGTTGAGCGCATTGAAGGACATGGGTTCTCGCCAGATATCTCTATCAAGCACAAGAGTTTCCCGTTGTTGGAAGCCATACATCAAAGAACTGGGATTTCACAAACACGATGCACGGATCAAACGACTCAATCCTGCACTCTTGTGTCAATTACGGTGGTGCTGATGCTTTGTGTTCTCTCTGGGTCCGTCAGAGCAAAAATTTATTCAGTGGTGATGTTCATCATGTGATGTGCATCACTTCTTTGACGATGGTTTCTTTCTTCTACTGCTACCGATGCTTGGATCCGGATGACCACTTTTATCTGCATCAGAGTTCCTCCTATGAGATTCAACTTCTCCGTTACCACTCCTGCTGGTTCTCATCCTTTCTTCCTGCAGTACATATACATACACAATAAGCCTCAAAAACACAATAGGTGAGGTCAAATACGGCTACGTACTTATCTGCAATGAATGGCCTTTTTTGCCTTTTCATCGTACCACATTTTTGAAATTGGTAATATGTGATTGCCACATAACCTTAAAGCCTTAACTGGTACAGCTACTAGGGCATGGTAGTATGACAAATGGAGTTGATTCTTCTCCGATGAAATCTAATGTGAGAAATTGAAGCAAAAAATTTCTGCCTTTCAAAGTACAAATTCTAGAGCAAACTTTATTATTTTTAAAACATGAGAGATATTTGTTTAATGTATTGGAATCTGGGACGAGCAAAGTTTTTCTCTTCCTAAACACACCCTTGGAGTTGATTATGAAAAACCCATTCATAAAGCAAAGGTGATTTCTCCAAATTTCAGACCTCATGAAGTGTTTGGTCATTAGATTCCATCATCTGAACAACTTGTGACATCTTTGGTCTTTTCTCTGAAACGGGATCTAAGCACCTCAAGGCCGTTAGAAGATTTTTCTTTAAAGCTTTTGTTGATGGCCGATTTTCAATATTTGGGTCAAGAACTTCTTCTGATCTCCTGCTTCCAATCATCACTTTCAGCCAATCAACAAGATTAACCTGCAAGCATCCACATAACATATCACAGATCGGGCAACCCCAGTAACAAAAATGTAGGAACCAATCCCATGACTTGTAATCAATGCAAGGACGTAGTTGAGCATAATTTCTGATGATTCTCAATGATTCTTAACCAATTCTGTTGAAATGCATACATCCAACTCAAAATCAATGTGGAGTGATATAATGTTATATTAATTGTATAAGCTGTTTTCCCATTTTCAATACGAAATCATTCTAAGACTTTCCTTCATTTGGGCATTTTTTAAGTCCCACAAGTATCCTTGTTTTTAGATCGGATGGGTGTGTAAGGACTTAAACCCAAAAGATCGTATTTATCTCTGATAGCATATTAAAATGTGGACATCCAACTTAAAATTAATTGACTAAGAGTAAAAAGATCTGACATTATGTTAATTGTACAAGTCCCTTTCTCATTTTCAATATAAGATTATTATAACAAATTTCATAAGTCATATTTTTTGATCGATCTTATAACCCAAAGAATTGGAGAAACTCTTGGTTCTTAAACACGCAACTTTTTAGTGATTTAAAGCATGACATGAAATCGGACAGTGAATTTGTGAAAAAATTACAAAAAGAGGCTTCTACAAATCTAGACCATCGTGCTTTGTTCTAAAGCACGTATAGATGCTATAGGAGCAAGCTTGACCAAGCATTTTTCTTTATGATTTTGTGGATTTGATAATGGACCCATATTCTAGATGTAAATCCTTACCACAATGCCGATGCTTTACATATAATCACCAATTCTCCTAATTCTACTAGACAGGATCACATCATACTAAGTCTTACTGAATTAGGAGCAAAGAAAGATTTTTTTTCTTGAAAATGATGGTTAAATTATCGTTTGTACAAGTTAATGATAAAGGGTGTTCAATAAGCATGTTCTACCACCAACAGTGAAAACAATGGCCTCAAGCTTATCTATTCACTTGAAGATTATTACAATTACTTCAGAAAATACAAAAGTGTGCCCACTACCATAAAATAATCAAGCAACCAACTTCTACGAAGGCACAAAAAAGATAAGCAAATTCAAAAAAGTGATCTATACATGAACCAGATAAGGTCTCCGGCATCACAAACAATAACCCAAATTTAAGATGTTATGGTGCCCTTACTGAATCCTGCAGATTTTGTAGCTTTTGTTACAAACGTGATGAATGCATGCTGAAGACTGACGTATCTAATTTGGTTTTGCTCAGAAACATGAATTGGAAATACAACAGAATCTCAAATCTTATAATTTGTGATTGTACCTCATGAGCTGCCCGGCCATAATCAACTGGATCTCGACCAGTTATTGCTTCAAGTAGAACAACCCCAAAACTGTAGATATCACTCTTTTCATTCAAAAGTCCAGTGCTGGCATATTCTGGTGCAACATAACTGCAATCAGAAATGAAGAAGGAAATATATTCAGCAAATATCAATGCCATTCTCAAATTTGTCACATCCAACACTGTGCTAGAGACCTACCCAAATGTGCCCATAACTCGTGTACTGATGTGGCTTTCTCCAGTACCGAGTAGTTTAGCTAGACCAAAGTCAGAAATCTTGGCATTGAATTCATCATCAATTAAGATATTGCTGGATTTGATATCCCTGTGCACTACTTTTGGCTCTATAGCTTCATGTAAATATGCAAGGCTATATTGAAATTGAAAGACCCAAGAATCATGTAAGAAGATGATGAGATACTATGTTAGAATATAAAGATTCCCAGGTATTCAATTGTAACTTACGCCTTAGCTGTTCCGAGCAAGACCTTCATACGTGCCTCCCATGTAAGAGAACCTTGAGTAGGTATTTCTCCATGAAGCCATTGTTCCAAATTTCCGTTATTGACATATTCATATATTAGCATTCTGAGTCAATTGAAGAAAAAATAAATAAAAATCTTCAGTAACTCAGAGGTAATCACTGAGACTTTCTCAAAGGCAACAAATCTAATAATAAATGGAAAATCTACCAATTCCATAACCAAATTTTCATATAAAATGGATGTGCACATCAACTCTTTAGATGAACAAAAAAAAGATACACCTCTGAGTGCCTTCCACACAGTACCCCAAGAGACGGACAAGATTTTTGTGGCGTACATGGCCAATAGCATCAACCTCAACTCTAAATTCCCTCTCTGCTTGCCCTCTAATCCAAACCAAAAACAATATCATTAGCTTTATATTTCAAGCACGATTTTCCTTCAAGGAAAAAAGAGATTTTGGATTGTCTCTGAGCGATGAGAAAAGAATACTGGATTGAGAACACATAATAGACAATGACAATCCAGAAAATGAGATTGCAAGTGAACTTACAAGTTGTTGAGGAGCTTTTTTATGGCTACAGGTGCCCCATTTATTAAGCATCCCTGATAGACAATGCCATAACCACCTTCTCCTATGATATTCTCCTTTGAAAAATGATTGGTTGCAAGTTCCAAGTCTCGCAAAGTAAACCAATGACCCCAACCCAGATGAGAGAATTCAGGTAAACCACACAAAAGTGAGTTTGCTGTTGAGTAATGTGAATCTACTGCCTTATGCACCGAAATCCTCTCAGGATCATCACCACACAGGTATATATCATTTTTGCATACATTTTCGAAAGGGCTGAATTTGCCGTTAGATTCCATTTGGTTTGTGTTAGCCATGCTGGTCTGGACCATGGTCTTGCCTAATTGTTTTTCACTTGACTTGTGTGAAATAAGTTGAGTCCCATTACTGGCAGAATTGGTAGCTTTGACATTCTCCATGTCAACAACATTAATTTCCTTTGAAACACAAGGAATTTGAGTGATGGGTAAACTGTCTGAAGCTCTTCTTGACTTCCTCTTATGTTGTGAGGCAAAATATATAATTAATAAGATCAAAGTGAAGGCAATAAAAGCACCAACTCCTATCCCAATCACAACCCATATCTTAAGGCCTAACAAGGATGTTTTTTGGGATAATGGCTCATTAAGAGAATTTCCAGATGAGGACATCTTTCAGATGCTAAGTTTCCTACAAAAAAAACAATGAGATCAAATGTGCAATCATAGTTAGAAGACTTTTTATATATATTATAAATGCTAACAGGGCATTTGTTGCAATAAAAACAAGTGCCGAAGGATATCAATTGCAAAGACCATTACACATTCAGCATACGATGAAGATTAGGAAGATTCAAAATCACTGATCCAGAGTTACAAGAAGGTTTTAGTAATGAGCTTTGCATGCAGCTATTAGAAAGGAGAAAGTCACATTCTTCGTAATATTGTAAATAAATGAAGTACATTGCAGGTGATGCCATCATCAGAGCCTTGCAGGTAGAGTTGCTGCTTGAATCATGAAGGACTAAATGATAATTTTGGGTGATGTAATTTGCGAAACAATGTGATATAAAAAAGGGGGATAAGAGAATAAAAGATGAAATAACAATCCACCAATCTCAAGAGCAAGGCATTCAAAAGGCACCAAAGAAGTAGTCAGATGGCAATAACAATATCTTCGTTAGCAGCCACTAAGACCTGGAAACATGAAAGGAATGAGACCAAAGAAAGAATAATTTATGAAAAGCGGCCTTTCTGATCGAACTAGCAATGGGTGGCTTCACACTATAATAATATTTCTACTTCACTACCCAATTTCTTATAGAAAATGCAGAAAGTTTTGTATCGGAAATGATGACATCTAAAAATGGCAAACCAATGAACCAAACAAATCCCCAAAAAGGTTAGATACAGAACAAGGGACACAAAAACTAATTGTTGGAGAAGGAGCTCTGGGTTTTGGTATGTTTCGCATGCCAACAATACAATGTTTAGAAAAGCAATTGTATTTTGGAAACTCGCGGCTGCATGAAAAATAAGCAGAGCGCAGGAAAAAGAATGCAATTCTGAACAATGGCAAAATTTCAAGATGAATTTCAATCGAGGATTAAAACTTTTCCTTCTTCAAACAAATGCCCACATCGTGATCTTCCACACACAGTAGAAAGACCACTACAAAATAACAACATCCTCAAGATTAAAAGGGCAGAAGAAATGGGGTACAACCCATACCTCCAGACTGTCTCCCACATCCAGAGAAAAAGATAGAGAGCAAGAAAAGTTGAGGCCCAGGTTGGATTTATATGGCACATGCTGCAGGTTGGAGTGTAGCTTTCTGATGTAACCCCCACAACTCCTCTGTGTTGCCAAGAACCTACGGATTGAATGACAGCGACACTAATCTCATGGCATTGGACCCTCGCACCATCTCCTCCTCCTCCTCCTCCTCCTCCTTCTGGTGAATTGAATTGCGTGATGGGACATCTTAGGAGCAAGCGTAGGAAGGTGAGGAGTGGTGGAGCTGTCAACGGTTGGTGGCGCCATGACCACGAGTGTGGGTGAGGCAAGAGGGAGAGAGGCAGAAGTGGAAGGCAAGGGACCTTCGTTTTTTTAAAATGCCAACTGGTTCGGATGGAGAAGAAACTCAAGGCAGTGGACAAACGCAGGGCAGAAGATAAATTTGGAAACAGAAGGCAGTGAATTCAGACTGTGTTTGTTACCGAATAAAGTAAAGTATTTTTTTAATTATAATGTAATTTGTAAGGTAACATAATAATAATAAATTTTTTATTTTATTTTTTATTATAATTAGTATGCCTAATTAATAACATACAGTAAAAATAATATCAAAAGTTTGTATTATTCAAAAAAATTGTAAAAAACTAGAAGTTAAGTTTTATTATTAAATGAAATCGAGTTTCTTATTTGTGTACGATGATTTATACTGTAATAATGATATATAAGAATTTATGTGAAATTAAAATTGAAATCAAAAGATCATTACCAAACAAAACCATTATTATAAATCTATCAAAAGTTTGCGTTTAAGTAGATATTCAAACATAAGGTTTTATTTAGTAAAATTAATAAATTCATTGACGTTAAACTTTAAGTTTTTTAAATTGACATGATTCTTAAGATAAATACACAAAAGCTTGACTCAAGAGAGATAAGAAGTAATTATGATTTACAGTGATACGACTGTAATCTTTTCCCTCTGTCTCATTTAATCAGTTTTTAACTATTTATATTGACATAACAACGAAAAGAAATTGCCAGTACCAACAACATCATTTTATTCTACTACTACCATTAATTATTCTTTAATCCGTGAGCTGGACCGTATTCCGAATCTGGGCCCAAGATGTTTATGGGAGTCCAAATACATTTCCAAATTACCGGCCCAACACACCGTTTGTTTACATAATTATTCATAAAAAAATGTGAGCAACGTAGTATAGAACACAGGGATGAGTAAAAAAAAAATAAAAAAATTAAAAAAAAAAGAGAGAGATAGAGAGAGAGAGAGAGAGGGAGAAATATTTTTTTTAAAAAAAAAGGAGAAAAAGGAATTAGAACTACAAAAAAATAAATAAATAAAAAGAGAAACATATCCAGTTGAGTATGAATTTTAAATTCAACCTGGAAGCAAAAGCATGACCTCCTTCGGAAAAAGCGATGGATGCAGTGTTTTTTCCGCGGAAGGAAACAAAGAAACGTAGCTGCACGGTCACCGACCGATCTACCACGCAACAGCAGATCGACATGGACTCCCTTTGTCGGCAGCCATCGGTTTCAAGCCACAGCTAATCCAATCCATCCATCCGTGTCCTTTGGTCGTCTTGTTTCCGGTCGTTGTTTACAAGTGATATAAAAATTTTAATTTTACTTTTTTTTTAATATAAGACTATTTATCAATCGATCCTAACTTAGTCATTGCAAATTCAATTATCCAGTATCACATCTATTCCTTGTCACACACACATATATATATACATATATGTGTGTGGATACCATTAATGAAATTTAATCTAATATATTGATAACTGCTACCTTGTAAATTAAATTTTCGGTCAAAATTAAGTAGATATTGGTTTCATTTGAAATTGAGATTTACAAAAATATACGTGAGTAATTTTTTTTACTGTAATTGTAAAAATAAAAATAAAAAGAGATTTTACCATATAAACTCCTAACTTATCTGACTTATTAGCTTTCAAAAACTTAAACTTTGGTTTACCATATATCTTCATTAATCAATATATGTAGCTGCTTAATTGGTTTTGTAATAATAATAGGGATAAGCATACCCGTCAAGGTCAACGTCGGCAGCGCACTGTTTTTCAAACTCGGGTGAGCTGTTTCCGTCAACATCATTCAGAAGCCGTCGGATCTGACCACCGGCCCGACCGACCGCTGCCAGCCATCCATCACTTCCCTCTGACTTATTTACAGCTCCGGCGTCGGACTTTGTCAAAGTCAAAACCAGGTGTCTCCGCATTTAATATAAATAAGAACAACGATTCACGCCAGCTACGTACTGATTACCATCACTAATAATAATTATCATTGTCATTATTAGTAAAGGTATATGCACATATATATGCGTTGTGTGTGTATACAGATACCCATCTATATATATATATAGATATATATATATATATCACCTGGCCTGCTCGATCGAAGAAGAGGCAGAGATATCGATAACATGGGGAATGCAATGATCCCTCCCTGCGTCAGACCCATCGGCCCCGACGACAACAAGGTGAAGGTGCTCATCTGGGGAGGAGCGACGAGGACCCTCGACGGCAACCAGCCTGCCGGGGAGCTTCTCGTCGAGTTCCCCGACCAGCTCGTCTGCCACGCCGACTCCTTCTACATAGGACACCCCGTACCTTCCCTGTCCATCGGAGAACTCCTCCTCGCCGGGGAGACCTACTTCGTCATCCCGGCCGACCGGCTTGCCCGTTCAGTCCTCACCGCCGGCTCCTTGGCCTCGCTCTACTCCGGGACGTCGAAAAAGAAGCCCATCGACTTCGGGGGGAGCCCATTCCAGTTCGTCAAGAGCTCACGCGGGCACGAGTCCTCTATAAAGGTGTCCCCCGACTTCATCGCCAGGGTCATGGCCGGAGAACATGGTGAGAGGCCCGGTGCAGCCAGCAACTACGGCGACCTGTGCAGCACGCCGGAGTTGAAGAAGCAGTACGACCAGTTGGTGGGGTCGAGGACCTCTCCCTGGTCGCCGAAGCTGGAGACGATATCGGAGGGCAAGAACAGGTCAAGCCTGTTGCCGATAAGGTTGCCGCCGGCGATGCTGATGTATCGATGGCCCATGCACCCAAGTATTTAATAAATCAACTTTTAATAATATAAATGCCTGTAATTTTTAACTGATGTCATTTCATGTTTTATTCGATAACTTTAAAAAAATTGAAAAAGATCAAAGGAGGACGAGAGGACTCTCTCACAAATTTCGCAAGTGAAAATGAATCACAAATCTTGTAGGTGACTTTTTTTTGAAGTTTTTTTGGTAAATCCAAAGGGAATCACAAATATTGTAGGTGACTTTTTTTGGACTTTTTTTTTGGATACTCTCTCTTTTGATTTAAAATTTGATTCAACGGATGTCTACAAAATTGACTTCTATAGACACCTATAAACTATTTTTCCATATATATATATATATATATAATAATACATTTTAGAATTTTAGTGATACTCGTAAAAAATTAATTTTATAATTATTCAATCTAATGACAGAGAAAATATCAAGATTAATTCTTATCTCTCTTAAATCTCTTCATCTAGCTTTCTTTCTTAATTTCAAATTAAAATACTAAAATTATTAAAAAATAAAAAAAAACTTAAATTTAAATATCTATATAATCAATTTATATATATATATATATTGTATAAAATTATCAAATGATTTACATGTGGCACTGAAAAAATATATATATCATCGATCATGACATACAAGTAAAGTTCAAATGCTATTGATTTAATCTGTAGTTAAACGTACGTCCTCATAAAATATATATGCGGCGAAGATCAAATTAAAAAGCGGATATAATTGGCCAATATATATAGGAAAAATAGCGCAAACGTGCGATTAATTAATACGTACAAAATTATTGTGTATCACAGAATACATACAAATTTTCTTAATTTTAACATTGACGTAGTCGCTAATTATTTTCCCGAGATATTGGAAGTAGGCCGATTTGAACTTTTTTTTTCCGAATTCTATAACTAATTACGGAATACTATTCAAAATTTGCATACAAAATTAATTACAACCACAAAGTTCAAGAATAATTTTTCTAAAATCATGGCCACGTGAAATGAATCTGAAGCTTTTACAATTAATCCCAAGATTGGGCATTGATTAACGATAGTTACTTTTAAAACTTCCACGAAACTGCTTCCATTTTATTTGGTACGTACATATACATTTAAGTTTTATTTAGTTTCAACTTTTAAAATTATTTCTAATAATAATAATATTATTATTATTATTATTTATATATAAACTTTTTTTTACCTAAATTATTATACAATTAACTCTAATTTTAATACTATTTAACTTTTGAAACCGAAAACAGTTACAACCAAACACACTCTTAAATTAATTTCGTAATTCAGAATTTCTCTCGTAGAATTCTACTTCTTTGACAATTCTAATTTCTCTTCTTCAACTGTTTTTTACCATTTCAAATTGTCATCGACCGTACAATTTCCATCCACTTTTCATAATTTATGTTTTTCTTTTCGCACATACTCGTAGTTACCACAGCAATTTTTTTTTTAAAAAAAATTGATGATATCATTTAAGTACTTTTTTATTATAATTGTTGTGCAGCTTCTTTAGATGAGAGTTTCCTAATATATCAGAGTTTAATAAGTCCACAAGTTGTTTGATAAACTTATCATAATTCAGATGATTTATTACATTGCATTTTCTTTTCTTTTCTTTTTTTGTGTAACTTCAACTTGTTTGTCATACCCTATATATATATATATATATATATATACATGAAACGTGACTTTTCTTTACATATATATATTCATACCCTATATTTATCAACTTGTCTTAAATGAGATGTGTCTTTTTTTTACATGAAATGTTTCTAAAAAAAGATAGATTAGACAGAGACATCAATTTAATTATATTACACAAATTCATAAATTTGTAATGGTTATATAAATAAATCTAACTTAAACAAATTTATTACAAATCTCGTTTGAAATATATATATATATATATCTGTTACAATATATCTGTACGACTATGAAGGTAATCCTAATTCCACTCACTTTGATTTATAATTTGTGTAATTTTCATACATAATTTGTCATATTTTAATGCGACCATTAACTTTTTTCGTATGATATTAGTTTTTATTTTGTCACTGTATTTTTGTCTAAATTTTAAAATTTTCAAAAAACACGTGCCACAAAAGGGAGGGTGGGCTTAATTAATTAATAATGGTGTTGGAATTTGGAAATTATATATATATGGTAATAAAATGGGGAAGACTTTCCAGCTAGCTAGCTAGCTAGCTAGTTCTATTATTAGTATTATTAGTATTATTGTTATGAGATCGAAAGAGAGATTATTTTAATATATTGGTTCATCATGTTCGGTTTCGGCCACCGAATCTAATGTATAATAAAAATAAAAGTTGAAAATTTCCGCGTGTCAAAATTGTAATTAATGAATTGATTTTTTTATTAAAAAAATCACGATTGCCCATTTGCCCTCCACCGCACGTGACTTCTTCCAACTTTCGATGTGAACATTCTTCACGCGCTGATATTCAAGGATTTATGTTTTTAAAATTAATGAAAAATATAAGAAATTATGAAAATTTGGGTCCTAATTTACCATACCGTAATACTCATACTTCTCCTAAGATTAAGGTCTTAACAAGTATATAAACTATCATTATAAAAATAATAATAACGACCATGAGGTAAAACAAGTATAAGTTAAAACATACACACTTTTAATATTATTATTACTTTATAGATTTTAATATATAAATTTTTATCATCTAAATTATTATGTAATTTTAACTCTGTTCACAAACATAACTTTAATTTTAATTTTATCCAACTTTTAAAGTTAAAAAAAAGGTTGTCCTGAATGCTTTTGAAAAGTTTGAAAAATGATTAAAAAATTAATTTATTATTTTTCATACTTTTTAAAAACACAAACTTTCCTTAATAATTGATGAAAATTTAGCTCTTATTTGAGGCCAATTTAAAAAATCATTTGTAACATCATTCTTTTCGTAGAAATTTTAATATATGCATTTTTATTACATTAATTACTATATAACTTCAATTTCATTTATAAAATTAATTAAAACTTCAACTTTTAGAATTGATAAAAATTAACTTTCAAATGAGACCTTAATTTTCACTCATTTCGTTTGATTGCGCAACGATGATTTAAATCAAAAAGGTTAGTTGCAGTTAATTCTTTAAATCACTTTTAACATTTATTATTACATAAATTTCAAAAACATATAAATTTCTACTATCTTAATTACTATATAAATTTAACTTTATTTATAAAATTAATTCTAATTTTAACTCTATTTAACTTTCAAAATCGACAAAAACTAATTCTAAACGAGACCTTAATCAAAAACGACGTACAAAGAAATATGAGAGCATTGCTGACACACCCATGTTCGCTTGGCTGTTCTACCGGACAGAAAAGAGACCCATTTTGTCTAAGGGCCTCATTGACAACGGAAGAAAAGAGACCAGTCGTCTCCTCTTTTTTTGATAAATTACAGTATCATTGAACTTAGTTACAATTATTTTCGTTTTATACAAATTTATTTACGCTGACATTTTTGTAACATATGGCATGGATGTGCAGGAGAAACTACCACGGCTCTGAGTTTTTACACCAGAAGGTCCTGGACGACGGCCCGTTCCACCCGTCCTCCATTGAAATGAAGTTGAGACGAACCAGCAACTTCCCAACCGCCTCTTCCTCCAGTTCTTCCAGTTGCGATGAATCGGATTTGTCCTGAACAGGTATAACAGTCACCATGACAGAACATAAGTCCAGTGCTTAATTAAATAAAGTCCGGTGGAAAGCATGAGCAAGAAGAATTTTAAAATATATTGGTGAATTGTAAAATTAAATTGAATCATATATAATAAAACTCATAACAAATTAAAACTGAAGTGAAAATTGATATTTGTGTAGCTTTGTGTTAGAAGAAAAAGATGTAGAAATACATAACTTTTAGAAATATATTTCTACATGATATCAGAATGTATCCATAAGTTAAGTGTAAAGATGATACTTGTCGACGAGAGTTTGCCATAAATATAAAAAAATGTTGAAATAATATCATATCGAGTATGATGTAATAGATCTCATCCTTACATTACGAAGGATCCTCCTCTTATTATCTAAGGACTTTTAGAAATGTATTTCTATAAAAAAAACTATATCACAACTGTAGTTTTATTTCAAGTATACATTCTCTGTAATTTTCAGTTTTGAACTTATATAATTGTTTGGCAACGTTTCAGCATATGTTACAGCACACATTCAATTGATCTTCCGAATAAATTCAATGGAATTCCATGAGCAGAATAGAATTTTCTACGAAAAAATTAAAAGCTTTATGACAAAAGGTGGCACCTGATCCCTTTGTAAATCCTTTGAAGATATGATAGAAAATTAAGCCTCCTAAAACACAATTTAGTTTAAAGTGGCATTTCAAAACTTTAATTCCACCACGTGAGGTCAACAAATGAATTCTCTCTCAATTTATTTTTATCGATCACTATATTTACTATCAAATCTTGTAACTTTAACTCGTTTTCACTTTTCCTGATCGCATAATTTCCCATCATACTATCCCTTTAACTCTAGTTATTGGAAAAAGATAATTATTCATACATTTATTCTGTTACTTATGAGGTATTTGCTGGAAATCAATAAAAATGAAAATTTGAAAAAAAATTTATTGTTGAAATGTTAAAAATCTAGAAATGAAAAATTTTATGGAACAATTTGTGTACTTTATAAAAATTTAGGAAAATTTATATTTAATTTTTAAAAAATTAAAAATATTTTAAATTTTTAATATTTCAACGATGAAAAAAAATTTAGATTTTTCTTTTAATTAATTTTCAGGGGCACAAATCCCCCCTTAAAGTGTAAAGAAGTAGAGTTGAAAAAGATTACCCTTGCACTTTTATATAAATTCAAGTACAGCAGAGATTCCCTAAAATAACCACAGTGATACAGAAGAACAGCATAGTCTCTAAGCTCAAGAGAATCAAGATCCAACTGAATAAGGCGTTCACAAGCTGTCAATCAAAAACAACAATGAATTGTCCAAATGTAGCATGTAAGAGAGTAAACAAAACTGCTAAGATTTGTTTTTGGAAATAAAGAGATTGATGTTACTTCACGTGTTCTTAAATGCATTTCACAGTAAAAAAGAGAAGAAACAACATACATTATTTTGATAATACCTGCTAGAGCACGACGCATATCACCAAAACGTACGTTTGTCCAGACTCCACGTTCTAGCCTATGTTGAGCAGCCTTAGCAGATGCTACTTCAAAACTGAAACTAGCAAAACATGATATTCTAAAGTTCAGAACTTTGTGGTTTAAGATAAGAACAATGAGAATGCAACAAGTATAGAGCTCTACCTCACATTCTCATAGGTTGAAGATGTATTCCTTAGAAAGCTCTGATCACCAAGGTTTGCAGCATCTGCTGCTCTTAAGAATAAACTACTTTTACGATCATACTTGAAAGGCCAAAATGTGTCTTTGAGATTCTTCAATATCTGTATGACAAGGATGTCAATTAGGACTCCTTTTCAAAAGGATCTAGTGACATAAATGGACTATGAATGAAGCCACGCTATCATGCATGAATTCAGTAGAAATCCTGACAGACAAGTTTGTCATCTTTATGGAGATAAAACAGGTAATGAAAAATCAGAATAAATGTAATCACTTCAACAAGAAATAGAAAAACATTTTCAGGAAAAAATTGTAGTTGTTGGAAGTATAAGCCAACTGTGAATTGAACAACAATCAACCAATCAATCAAGCCTTGAATTGAGAAATTCAACTTTGGTTTTGTGTTGGACTTTGGTATGGTTAAAAAATAACATGTTGATGGAAACATGGAAGAGAAAAACATTGTATCTAAATAAAATTATCGTATTGGCATCAATTTCAATGTTGTGTCAACAAATTTAAAAAATAACACATGCTAGCATTGACACAGGTTGATATTTGATTCCATGGTCTGAATAACACCATGGGGTCAACAAGATAAATACTTCCACCATTTATTCTTATCCATCATTAATTTCTTTGCTAAATTATGTAATTTTTAATTATTTTTCAATATTTTTAATCATATAACCTTCTATCATTCTCTACCATTTTGTAAGGCTATTCATATGAATTCTTTTCTTCTGTGTATTTCTATTAATGGTTAAATCTTCAAGTAAATTACATTAATTTAAATATTTTCTCACAATTCTTAACCAATTAATTGTAGACCTTTCTCTATTCCATTTAATTTTTTCTATACTAGTTAATTCTCCCCTCCTAGCTAGTACATTTTTAATCTCTTAAGGATATGATTAAACTACTTAAGTTGATTTTTTTCTTATCTTATCTTCGATTGGTGCAGCTACTACTCTATTCCTAATGAAATCATTTTATAGCTTATTCTTTATAGTATTACCATTCATTCATTTAAGCATTTACTCTACAACACAACATTTTTACATATGGTCGTGCTTTCTAGTACAGCATTTTGAAACACAAAGCATAACTAGATGAATGACAACGATTCAAGTCATGATCCTACTATGTAGGGTTGGTCAACTAGACGCAGATGAACAATCAGAGATATGATGCAGTAAAAGATTGGATGGTCCATCTGCAACCATGAGCAATGTACAATCTAACACACAAGCTTAAGTGATACTTCTATAACATATTTTTCACATAGACATGAGTACTAAAGTTCTCAGTGTGTGAGAATTCTCCCACATCCCTTTCTATGGTGCCATAAAATAAAAGGTTCAACTTCTCTTGCCCACATAGTGAAAAGTACAACAAAGAAAGCAAAGAACAGATGATCCATTTCATCCATCACATGTCAACTATCAGAAAACAGTGCATATTTTAGATCTCAGAAATCTTACATAGAAGGTCTTGTTCTAGAATCATTAGTGAAATTTGTCATGAGTCTTAGTAACACCGGTTACTATCTTTTTTCTTCCTTGACCCTGAAGCACAGTGCGGCCAGCCACGCTGATAAGCATGATATTAAACTGAGGTTTGTGGATCTGCATTTATCAGTTGAAGCTAGCCAGTTAGAGAGTATGAACCCACGACATAAGTGAATGCACTTTTACAGATTCCTTTTGTATAGAGCCTTAATTAACACTCAGTGGACGTAGCACATTTCATTGCATTTGCATAAAGATGATTAGTTGTAAACTTCTGATTAATCCACACTTATCCCCATCAATAGTTATGCCTTTCTCTACATATATTCAACTGGTGCCTCTCAAGTCATCTCTTTCCACATATTGTAACTGAGCATGTGTTCACCATGAACCTTGCATGTGTATGTTTCTAATATGGATGTAGAGGAAAGCCAATAACGTCAAGATTGACTAAAGAAGATGGAGGATAAGCTTCATCTCGAGAGAGAATAAGCCTTGATCACAAGCTAACACCCACTGATGTCTGCTTAGTGATGCACTGATGCTTGACAAATGAGGCGCAATGTTAAGTTATTTAAAGCAACCAAATTTGAAAATGGCATGTCACAAATCAAGCACCAATTAAGAATGTATTTGGCGGAGATAACAGTAGATTCCAGTATATTCACACTAAAAACATATCATTGTATTTGATTAGACTACACAAATAACAACATTTTGGAAATTCACGTGAGACTCACCTCAACTAAAAGTGATTGTGTTGTCACTGTAGATGTGTAGTTTGAAATGTTGCTATTATTTTTGTCGTATCCTCTTGGAAGGCTTAAGTCATCATGAGGATAGCAAATCTCTGCTTCAAAGTTGAGAAAGCCCCAAAGTCTAAGCATTTTCAGCATTTCTGAATAAATAATGGATAACATGGCTGAGGACCCACAACGACAGGTCAAAACCTATAGACAGCACAGAGAATAAATGACTTAACTAGCCTTAGTGCATGGAATAACATGCACAATCACAAATACAGGTAAACAGGAAAAAGTATGAATACCGAATGAAGATATAAACTCCGTGCATCAGGCTGGTTCCATCTAGCTCTTCTTCGAAATCCCTGGCCATATGACAAGGTAAGGTCATAGGTGCATGTCAAAAGAGTTCAGAATGCTTTCAGTTTGTAAGGTCCAGAAAGGAGATAAAGGAATCCAAAATTATGCATAAATAAAACAACAGTCAATACCTTAATCCTAGTGTATGAGGTCAAGTACACCAATCCTTTCCCTCAAAATATCAACTTCTACCCATCTTTAATTTTTTTGTTAAATTATGTAATGTTAAATCTTTTTTCACTATTTCAAAATAACAAATTTTTGGTCTACCTTTACCACTTATTGAAAAGGAATGACAGAATTTTATCAATCGATAATGCTCTTCAGGGTAAAATGGAACGTTAGGATCCAAAAACCTTTAAAAGCGAATCCCCTCCCAATCTATAGACTTTCTATGAATATGACCAAACCATCTACAATATGGTTTCTTCCAGTGAATGCTTATTAGCTTTATAGTGGAAGAACATCGTCTCATAAACAAATAACTATCAAACAAATCACCATAATAATGATAATCCACACCCAAAGCAAAAAAAAACATCAACAGCAGAAGTAGTAACGACACACATACCTTATGTATGTAGAGATACTCCTCTAGATTACCCAAAAGCCTCTCCGGACTCCCGTTTCCAAGCTCCGGGGCATAGATCGAGCAGAACCCCGCGCAAAGGTCATCCAAGCGGTGGAGGTAATCATCAACGGGAAGCGGCACGGATGAATGGGAGACCAGGGAGTCGTCCTCCGCGGCGACGTGCAACGCCGCCCTCGCCAAGTCGATCCCTTTCCCGACAACGATGCTAGACTCCCTCGCGGTTGTCGTCATGCGCCCAACCTCCGAACAGAACCCCTCCCTGGCAACCTGGAGGAGAGGAAATCAAGTGGAGAGGATGGGAGGAAATCGGAGTAGGGGGAGAGAAGGAATGAGGTCGAGAAGCGAACCCTGGCGTGGTAGGTGTCGATCCCGGCGGCGTCGAGGGTGTCGTGGAGGAAGGAGCAGCGGCAGTGTAGGATGGTTGTGGTGGTGGTGGATTGGGGCTTGGAGGAGAAAAGATGGAATTGGGGTTTGGGGTTCAGAGAAGAAATGAGTGTCGTCGTCGATGCCGCAGTGGTCGCCATGAACGACTGAAGGAAGGAAGGAAGCCCCGTCCGATTGCTCGGCAGAACAGAAGGAAGTGGATAAACTCAGGTAATGCCCGTTCCCCTGGTGACGTGGCGACCTCACGTCAGACGGTTTGCCACGTTCGCAGCATACGTGGCATGTGTTTGAGTTTTACCCCTTTGTTTTTTAGAATTTACGTAATTTATGATTAGATAGTATTTTGTAAAAGTTACGATGAATAAAATATATTAAAAAAACAATAAATAATATTTATTATAATAATATGATAATAATTTTTGTTGAAGTTGTGAAATATAATGAATAAAATATATAATAAAATAATGAATAGTATTTATTATATTAATATAATGATAGTATTTTTTTAAGAGTTTTGATGATAGTATTTTTTATAGTTGTTATATCTAATGTATAGTAAAAAAATTAAAAATTATTTGATAAATGATATTATATAACATTATAGTATATAATGAAAAATATGATTAACGTTCACACAAGCGTAAATATGTTAAATTTTTTAAAACAGTAATAGCATTTAGAAAAAAAAAGCATCCTGACTTTAAAATCTCGTTTATTTATTACTTATTTTAATTTTTAAAATTATTTTTATTTTTTAATATACTTCTTTTATTATTCTAATTTAAAAAATCGTTTACCTGACCACTTCTAAAAATACTTTTATATACTCTAAAAGTAATGAAAAAAAAAGGTAAATGCACTCTAAGATAATTACAAATAAAGATCAAAGATAATGTTAGAAAAAAAACAAAAAGGTCAAAAGGTAAGATAAAATTAAATATTTATTAAGACAAACAATTGAAAAAACAAAAGAAATAAATTCATTCAACAAGTGATCACTTCAACGAGAGTTCAGTAGCAACATTTGAGGTAGAAAAAATGTTGGTCATTATGTCTCGTTTTCTGAAAGAGAAGTACAAGCACTTTAACTTTAAATACTATATTAATCTGAAAAATAGAGTGGTTAATCAAAAATAAGTTAGGTTAAAGATATCAGATAATAACAAAGGAAAATGAAGTTAAAAAAGACAGAACATAAGATGATTTTTACAAAGCTAGAGTTTATAACATAAGGCTAAGATAATAGTTTTCTAAGCTCTAAACACTTACAGTTAATTGGAAAATGATTTTAAAAACCTAAAAAATAAAATTATAAACACTTCTAGAATTTGATGCTCAACAAAACATAAAAATATTATATTATAAAAGAATAATGGAACTCTACGATAAAAAACTCCATAATTATAAAATAATAAAATAGAGGATTAACTATATTGTGATCAACAATTCTTTTTCATAGGTTTCACGTACATATGTTTAACGATTGGTGGTACATTTAAAAACAATGAAAAATAATAAGTTATTTTTTATATTTTTAAAAATTACAAACCTTAAAAAAATTATTTTCTTGTAAAATTCATAAAAAAAGAAGATCAACTATATTATCTCCTATTTTTTCCTTTATAATTCTTTTTTATAGATTCAAGCTTAAAATATTTTTCAATCCACGGGAGAAATAGTTTCCTAACTCAAAAATTAAAAAAGTTAGTTAGTATTTGTGGTAAATTGTTTTAATAATATATAATAAATTAATTAGATATTAGTAAAACGATAACATATATAATAAATTATAAAATAAAAATTTATATAATAATATATGTAAAAACTTCTCGCATCGATAATCTCGCCGCAGTAGCGCGGCTGTTTGGCGAACGACGAACGGATCAAACGGACGGAGCAGTGCCGCAGTAACGGCAATAGCAGGCGGCGAAGGGGAGCGACGATGGTGGTGATCTCCGCTGGGATAGGCGCCACCAAGCTGGACTCGGGATGGCTCGCCGCTAGATCCACCGAGGTCGCCCTCACTGGCGTCCAGCTCACCACCACACACCCTCCCGTGCTCGGTGGCTCCTGGATGGAGGCCGTAGTTCCAGGAACGTAAGGAATTCCTTCCTATATTCGTCTGGTTGAAGCACTACGTTGAACTTGAAAATGCATGGCGTTGTACTTAACTCCAGATGTTATCGAATGCTCAAATTATTGTAAGTTACCGTTTCGTAAAAATCGGTTCAATGTTTTTCCTCCATTGTTTCCAGTGTTTTGGGAACGTTGCTGAAGAACAAGTTGATTCCAGACCCCTTCTACGGGCTAGGGAACGAGATGATAATAGATATTGCTGATTCTGGAAGGGAACACTACACGTTTTGGTTTTTTACTACTTTCCAGTGCGAACTGGTATTTATCCTACACGTAGATAATTTTATTTTTATTTTTTTGAAAATATTTCACTGCTTCTGTTACATTTTTCTTTACTTGGAATGCTGGAAAAACATTATCATTATAAAAATCGCACTCTGACATTTTTTAAAATCATTTCCAGTTATTTAACACGTAGCATTTCCACTAGAGTATCCTTGGTATCATCAATTTATTGAAAATGTCAAACTAAATTATGTGAAAACGAACTACCATTAATGTTTTCAAAATTCTTCGCAAAGTGGCTTTGGAAAAATAGATGAAAGTTAAAGGAAAAGAATTAATAGGCTTATTTATCAATCAAATGTCAAGCCAAATTTCTTTGTGTGGTTGCTCGGTTGCTGCATATTTTAAACTTTATACTAAACTCAAACCATTAATTGCCACATTCAAAGAATACATGTTGAACTAAAATTTCATTATGCTTTCTAGACAGGGAATCAATATTTGGATCTCAAATTCCGTGCTATTAACTACTCGGCAGAGGTCTACATAAATGGACATAAAAAGATCCTTCCTGAGGGAATGTTTCGAAGACATTCTCTTGATGTTACTGATGTTTTGAATCTTGATGGGGTAAATTTGCTTGCTGTTCTTGTTCATCCTCCTAATCATCCTGGAAGTATTCCTTGTGAAGGAGGCCAAGGTGGGGATCATGAGGTATGCATTATTCTTTTCGGAATTCTTGGTTGATCGTCCAAATAGGATTCAGTGAATTTTACTTGTGTCTCAACAGATTGGAAAAGATGTTGCTGCTCAATATGTTGAAGGCTGGGATTGGATAATTCCTATAAGGCAAGCTTTCATTATCTCTAAGAGGAAAGATACATTTTTAAAATTAATTTTTAAGTGTATTGTGTAATATGGTTATTCCCATTGACTCAATTTCTGCATGAAAGCACGAATGAATGTTATTGTTTTCACATTTACAAATCACGTGGCAAGGTGTTGATGCAGGATGTGGTATCACAAGTTTTGCTGGTGTTGGTTCCATGGGGCTACATCATAATCTGTTGACGTTTTCCCCATGGAACCATCATTCCTTTATGTTGGTTTATACCAAAACAGCAATCTCTTCTTAAAAAACATCAGAAAATATTTTACAGCAACCCAAATGGTCCTAAAAGTCTTGAAGTTGGGTTTACATTGGGCTTTTGGGCAGCATAACACTCTTTGGTCGCTCAGGTTATTATAATATAGACATGTTTGAAACGAGAGAGGTGCAGTTTACGCATTGGTTTATTTTCTTCCTCAAAGTTTAGGCTTATATGCCTGTCTAATAGTATTTCTCAAATGTCAGTTTAGTTACAAAAGCAATTTTGGCATCCTGTTGGCCCATGGAAGTTGATTTGGGAGTTAGGGCTGTGTGCCTAACTAATTCATTTGAATTTGAATGTGTGCCTTTGGCTTTCCCTAGCATGAATGGTAACATTATAAATTTAAAACAGCAGCCATCTACACATACTTACTATTTTTTCATTGAAATATTCAACCTAACTGATAATATTATGATGTATGAATTGGAATACGTAAAAAGGATAAATTATGAAAGTAATTCATTTATAATAGAGAGATTTTAATGCTAATTGAAAAATAAAATGGGAATGCATGGCTTGACTATGTCAAAGAATATCAACAGTTGTGAGGGAGTCATGTGGTCATGTCTGGTTACGTTGAACGGTAAAACTCAACTTACTCTTCACAAAACATATGTATTGCAGTATGCACAGAATATATTTCCAACATTCTTACAGGCTGTCATCAGAATGCATCCTCTCCCAATACTCGTTGTAGCACTCATTTTACCTTTGGATATCACAATGTTCATTTTACTTTTAAGGTTTTAAGATATTTCAAGCCTTTTCCTGCATCAACTTAATTAAATTGTTTATATAAAAAGTGACAATTAGTCAGAAACTTTATAATATCATAATTAGGCTGTCTAGGTATCCAAGAACTAGTAGATAGAAAAATGCTGTCTCGTAAAATTTCACTTCTGTTACCATGAATGATTGAAAATTATTATTTTGTCATTTTGATATTATGACAGGGATAGAAACACTGGCATCTGGGATGAAGTATCAATATGTGTTACTGGGGTAAGTTCATACTGATGCTCATTTCTAGTTAATAAACTCTTTAATTAGTGATAATTGTTGTTGAAAAGAATGATATTACGTACTTAACTCCAATAAACTTTGGAAAAGAGAAATCAATTATACAATCGTAGCGAAGAAATTGTTGAAGTATTGCTAATCATAGAATTTTGGTTTTTATGTTTCTCATATTTGTTTGTTCTCATGTTCCATTCTATCAAGTTGTTTTGGAGAACTAAACATGTTTTCTATATGAATCGTTATTGGCAGCAAATTGGCAGGCCTGGCATAGCATAGGATTGGTAAATTTATCATAAAAATATTTTGTAGTTTTTTTGTGATTTTGTTGATGTTTGACTGGTTTGGTCATCTTGATGAATCACTTGCCCTAGCTACTGTGAAATATCAACTCTACCAAACCAATGCTTATCTTGCAGGTTAGTCTCAGAACATTTTTAAAGGTTTTTCCTGATATAGGCCTATTATTTCCTAGAAAAAATTAAAAAGAAGACTAATCTGAAAACCACACGTGAAAGAAGCTGATCTAAACATGGTTTTATATAGCCATTTAGTTAGCCAATTCCACTAGAGGAGTTTCCTAAAAGGCACATGTTGTTTATCCTGCGAAATGCATGTTTCTATTGCTCACTATTATTCAATCTAATTGAGAGATCATATAATAGTTGCATATATCACTTTTTCTTTTTCCTCTTTTAGTTTAATGATTCAAAATAAAATACATCACTTTGACCAGTTGATTCAATGTTGAGTGTGATTTAAGCTAGCATTGACAATGTTACAGGATTCCTCTTGAAGATCAAAGTTATTAAGATCTTTACCAATCCTCATTTGACTTGTTGATGCCATAGTTACTAAAATGCAAAATAATTGAGATAGAAGATAGAGAAAGAGAGTTGAGAGCTTGAGGCTTGAAATAACTCTAACACTAGTGATGTACCATTAGTGGCTCCATTAGTCTAAGTACAAATTGATATACCATTAGTGAAATGGTATCTTCAAGCAAAAGGGAGGGGAGGTTGGGGCAAGCAATGTGAGAGGGGAGGGGAGGTTGGGGTAGGTGGTGTAGGCGGGAGGGAATGTCAGTGCAGGTAATGTGGGAGGGAGGGGAGTTCTAGTTGGCCAAGAGAGTAGGGGTGGTCCAGTGAGGGAAGATAGATGCAGGGAAGTCTAAAGCATGTTTTCAAGTGGGCAAATTGAATTTCTATCGGAATCAAAAGTGGAAAATCAACATAATTCTTCATTTATACTCAGGAAAATGTTAGAATTCATTTCTAGCATTTTCAAGTTACACAAATATGCGGTTCAGTGGCTCTCCTGTTTCAACTTCTTTCCTTAGCTATGGATGTCTTTTTTATCAAACATGTGAGCTTATCCTAAAGGCATTCTCTTCATTTGTGAGTCAAAAAAATCTGATCATGGGGATGTAGGAAGATAAGCAATGCAAAACACTAGAAGCTCTGATATGGAGGCCTTCTTGATCCTTATTTCAAGGGGAGTCCTACTTTATGATTTCATATTTAGGGAATAGAGAAGGACTTAGGCTTGATTATTCCCCTAACTAATGTATTTCTTGGATTGTAAAGCAAGCTAGGGCGTTTATTC
>JAMKPZ010000697.1:0-36231 GCA_024699675.1 Amphibolis antarctica
TGTCAAACCTTTTATACCACTGTCTGGGAGATTGCTTAAGTCCATACAAGGACTTCTTCAGCTTGCAAACCAGGTTTGATTTCTCCTTGGTAACAAAATCTGTTAGCTGTTCCATCCAAATTTCTTCTTCTAAGTCACCATGCAAGAAGGCTGTCTTCACGTCAAGGTACTCTAACTCCAAATTCCTTGCAGCCACAATTGCTAGGAGCACTCTAATAGATGTGTGTCTAACTACTAGTGCAAAAACATCATTGTAATCAATACCTTCCTACTGTGAGTAGCCCTTAGCTACCAGTCTTGCCTTGAATTGCACGCCTTGATTGCCTTGTGTTCCTATCTTTCTTTTGAACACCCACTTGCAACCAACAACGTTCTTAGCTCTAGGACGCTTCACCAAATCCCATGTATGATTCTTGTGAAGGGATTGAAGCTCCTCCTGCATGGCAACTGTCCAATTTGCAGCATCCAAGCCTCTAATGGTAGCATCATAAGTGGGTGGGTCAACTTGTTCTTCCACCTCACTTGCTACCTGCAATGCAAAAGCAATCAAGTTGCTATACTCGTACTTGATCGGAGGCTGGGCAGCTCTTCTAGGACGATCCCTAGCTATGCACCTAGATGGAATTTCTTCCACATAATCCACACTGCTGCCATCAACTTCATCTGGTGAGTCCAAATTAAGAGTCACCTGCTCAAAACTAATAGACTGCAGCAAAGAAAACTCCACCTGCTCGGAAGTATTGGGCTGATTTATAATGGTTGGCTTCTCTCCATTTTGCATCAATGAAGCCTCATCAAATGTGACATCATGACTGTGTATCACTTTGCTTGACTCTATATCATAGATTCTGTAGCCTTTTACTCCCATGCCATATCCCACAAAGATGCCCTTCTTGGCATATGGTTCTAACTTACCATTGTTGATATGGTAATATGCAGAACATCCAAATATCTTCAACTTGGAGTAATTTGCTGTCCTGTTCATTCATACCTCATGTGGTATCTTGTCTTCTATACCACTGGAGGGTGACTTGTTGACAAGATAGGAAGTTGTGTTGACAGCTTCGGCCCAAAACTTCTTGTCTAAGTCGGCATGAGAAAGCATACACCTAGCTTTCTCCAACAGCGTGCGGTTGAGGCATTCTGCAACTCCATTCTGCTGTGGAGTGCCTCTAAGAGTGTGGTGCCTCACGATACTTGTCTTCTTGCAAAAATTGTCAAAATCATGAGAGCAGAATTCCAATTCGTTGTCAGTTCTTAGGTATTTAACTTTCTTGCCAACTTGGTTCTCAACTTGAGTCTTCCATTGCTTGAAGCTCTTGAAAGCCTCACTTTTATGCTTCAAAATGAAAACCCATGTCATACGTGAATAATCATCCACAATGGAAAGGAAATTCCTAGAACCTACAAGAGAGGGTTGTTAGGAAGGTCCCCAACAATCTGCATGGACATAGTCTAATGTCCCCTGAGTGGTATGCTCTCATTTGCTGAAGGAGACTCTCTTCTGCTTTCCATAGATGCAATGCCTACACAAATCTGCATCAATGTATCTGTGTCCATCCAATCTGCCCAAACTGCTGAGTTTCTACATTCCTCTCTACCCCAAATGTCCAAGTCTGGAATGCCAAATGGCAGACATGGATTGCTGATTTGCAGCAATAGTGGTAGCGACACCTACAACTGGAGAACCTTGAAGGATGCACAAGGGTCCATTATTGACTCCTTTCAACACCACCAAGGAGCCCTTTGAGACAACTAGCTTGCCTCCTCCACCTGTATACTTGAAACCCTTGGAATCAAGTACCATCAAAGAAATCAAGTTCTTTCCCAACTTGGGAACATGCCATACATCTTCTAGAGTTCTCACAATACCATCATGCATCTTGAAACGAATTGTACCAACACCTACTCTAGTGCAAACATCATCATTGGCCAGTGTTACCTGTCCACCATCAACCTACTCATACGTGTAGAAAAGCTCTTTGTTGGGAGTCATATGATGAGATGCACCAGAGTCTAATATCCAACTATGATCTGAATATGCACTACAAGAAATTGTAAGTGAAAAATCACCTTCTAATGCTGAATCTTCCTTTTCAGCTACGGCAACAGTTCCTTTTGATTTTAGCTTGGGAAAGTTTACTTTCCAATGTCCCTTTTCCTTGTAGTAATGGCAAGTATCTCTTGAGTACTTGCTTCTGGACTTGCTTCTTCCCTTGAATTTATTGTTGCTGTTGTTTCTCTGTTATCGTTCTCTAAACTCACCATGGTGAGTAGATAAGCCTGAAGCACTTGTGTCATTTCTCCCATGCGTGACCATATGCCTCAGCTCCCTGGAGTGAAGGCTAGACCTCACTTCCTCCAATGTAATTGTATCCCTACCAACTACAAAAGATTGCACAAAATTCTCAAAGGACAAAGGGAGTGAAACAAGTAAAATAAGAGTAGCATCCTCATCTTCAACTGTCACGCCTATATTTCTCAACTCCATGAGAATTGTGTTTAGTTGATCTAGGTGTTGCTTAAGCGGTGTTCCCTCCATCATTTTCAATGAAAACAATCTCTGTTTAAGCAACAACTTGTTGGTCAATGACTTTGTCATATATAAAGTCTCCAACTTATTCCACAAGCCCAAAGTTGTGGATTCATGAGCCACTTCAATAATAACTTCATCTGACAGACATAACAGTATGGTAGAATGAGCTTTTCCTTCCTGTTGCTCATACTCTGTAGATTTTTCATCTATACTTGACCCCTTATTTAAAGGAGCCCAAATGCCCTGTTATTTAAGCAGAACTTTCATTTTAATCTGCCATAGACTGAAGCTATTTTTTCCATTGAACTTATCAACTTTCATTACTGGCATTGACATTATATTCAAAAATATAAAATGCACCACAACAACTTTGATCAAACAAATTGCAATTTCAAAAAATTGCTCAACACCTCCACTTCAATAGTGACAGTCTCAACAAAAAAATATGTAGCAATCACAGTCACAAAAAAATCTCAATCAAAGCACCAATGGCCAAAGTCAAGGAACTCCACCTCAAACGGATCAAATCACTCGATTTCAAACCAAAAAAAATGAGCCCAAATCACTCGATTGGAAAGACTGACCTGGCTTGGACTGGATGCGTGAAAACGAGCCCAAATCACTCGATTTGAAGGACTGACCTAGCTTGAACGGGGCGTGGATGCACGCTGGTGCCGCTGGTCAGGGCGCTTGCAAACTGACCTGACCTAACTTGGATGCATGTGGACGCACGCTGGTCATGGCCCAAGCGGGCGTGTGCTGGCTAGATCTGAGTGCAGACGGCTACGCGCAGACGGATTTGGGCACGGACGGTTGCGCACAGGTGGATCTAAGCGCATGGACGGTCACGCGCAGGCGGATCTAGGTGCAGACAGCTGCGCACGGGTGGATCTAAGTGTGTAGACGGCTGCGCGCGGGCAAATCTAGGCGCGAACGGTTGCGTGCAGGCAGATCTGTGTGTGGATGGCTTCATGCGGGCGAATCCGGGCGTGGATGGCTGTGCACAAGTGATTCTAGGGTGCTTGGGGTTGCTTTGTGGATTTGTTCACTCCAAAAATGAACCCTAACTCAAGGCCACTTCCTCCAACCAAGCTCTGATACCACTTGTTATGCGTGGTAACTAAAGAAACACAACGGAAATCGAATGGTGGAGTGAGCGATGAGAAAGGAATGGGGGAGAAGAAGATCGCCAAGCACACACGGATTTTATGTGGTTCACCCTAAGAAGGGGCTAGTCCATGGATGGAGAGGGAGGGAGCTTCTTTCATGGAGGCTAGGGTTACAAATCTCTCAACACATACCTTTGGAAAAACCCTAGCCAAGCTGATATAGTACTTGGGTATTCCATGAGGGTACAAAGACCAAAATACCCTTTATACTAATTACATTATAAGTATCATTCAAGACACAATACAACAGGGGTAGTGGGTAGTCAGGGTACTGCAAGGCTGGGTGGCCAACATCGCTCGACAGCCATTTGGGCATGTTGAGGACAACGTCTGTGTGGTCCACCCCCTCTATGTGCACGTCATTAGTAGGTTTACGCAGCATGTCGGGTAGTGGATTGGTCGAAAGCCAGCCAAAGGTCACTTCCATTGAGCGACCTAAGGTGACTGTTCAGCAAGTTTCACCATCCATCGGTGGCATGGGTAGGAGTTCACCGCCATGTTGATAGTTGGCCTTGGATTAATGCCCATTGGGTCATTTTGTGAAAGTACATGTTGGGGCACTCAACGTTTTTGTGCCACTCTATACGCAACATTCAAAGTTCCTCTATATATTATGGGGTAGTGGGTACTCTAGGTACCCCGAGCTAGGTAGTCGATGTTGATTGGCCACCATTTGGGCATGTTGAGGATGACATCTGTGTAGTCTTCCCCCTCTAAATGCACATCATCGGTAGGATTACATGGCATGCCAGGCAATGGATTGGTCAGAAGCCAATCGATCGATGAGCCGAAGGTTGCTTCTATCAGGTGACCCAAGGTGACTGTTCAGTGGGTTTCACCATTCCGTCGGTGGCATGGGTACGAGTTCATTGCCTTGTCAATAGTTGGCCTTGGACTAATGCTCATCGGGTCATTTCATGAAAGTGCGTGTTGGGGCACACAACATTTTCATGTCACTCTCTTCGTAGTGTTCAAAGTTCCTCCATATATTAGGGCATAGTGGGTAGTCAGGGTCCCCTGGGCTGGGTGAATGACCTTGGCCACTAGCCATCCAGGCATGTTGAGGACAACATCTATGTAGTCCTCCCCCTCTACACGCATGTCATCAGTAGGATTGCATGGCATTTTGCGTAGCAGATTGGTCGGGAGCTAGTCGATTGATGGGCTAAAGGTTGCCTCCATTGGGCGACCCAACTATAGTCTCCTTCCAATGGGTTTCGCCATTTCATCAATGGCTTGGGTTTGGGTTCAATGCCCTGTCGACATTTGGCCTTGCATTGCCACCTGTCGAGTAGTTTTGTGAAATTGAATGCTGGGGGGCACAACATTTTTATGCCACTCTCTGCATATATTAGTAGTGGGTAGTCGGGGTCCCCCAGGTGGGGCAAACGACCTTGCCTAATAGCCATCTGGGCATGTCGGGGATGACATTCTTGTAGTACACCCCCTCTATACGCGCATCATCGATTGGATTTTGGGGAATGATGGGCAGTGGGTTGGTCAGAAGCCGAACAACTGTCATCATGTGATGTGTCAACCAACAAGATCAATTTGTCATCTATCAGTAGACCCAAGCAGCCTAGCATTCACAAGGTCAGCCAACCTGACTGTCGATGCATTGCACAAGTTAGTCGGTCAAATGGGGCGTCCAAAGGTCATTGCTCATTGGTTAACGGTACGACCGAGACATAGGAAGGTGAAATGTCGACCGGTCGAGTAGGGGAAGTTTAGTAGTCCATGGAATGATGGACGATCTTTTGTCAACTGGGTAGTGGAATTCTCTAACCGATAGTGGTGGACGGGTGGTCGTTGCATTCTAGTCGGGGATGGGAAATTTAGTGTCGATCGTGTGATTGTTGGTCAATCGGTCAGGCACGGGATATTCAACAATCAGTTGGCTAGGTAGCCAATTTTGTGTATTTTCGACCGATGCGATTGTGATTTTCGACCGATGCGACTGTGATTTTTGACTAGTTTCACCATTGTGGAGGTATTTGTTGACAGACAGCCATTGTTCATCGTTCATCCAGGTGTTTTGTGAAATTGTGTGTTGGAGTGCACAACATTTTAGTGCCATTCTTTGCGTAGCATTCAAAGTTCCTCCATGTATTAGCGGGTAGTGGGTAGTTAGGGTCCCCTAGGCAAGGTGGCTAGCATTGGCTTGCGGCCATCGAGGTAGGTCAAGGATGACATCTATGTAGTCGGCCCCCTCTACATGCACATCGTTGGTTGGATTACAGGCGATGTCAAGGTCAGGCGACGAAGTGGTCATTAGCCAATCAAGTGACAAACCGGGTTCATCGACCATGGGTGACCCGAGGTGATAGTCTTGCACGTGTGGTCGGCTGGCCCAATCAAAATTTGCTCGTTACTCGACGCTAGGACAGTAGGATGGCGAGGAGCTGATAGGTCGTGCAAGGGAATTTCCGCAGTCGGTTGATGGCACAAAGGTCTCGTGCCAACAAGGCATCGGAATTTGTCAACCATCGATCAGTGAGGCAAATGAGCTAGTTAGGGATGGGTGGTCAATGCGCTCTAGTCCCACCTAGCCGCTGTTGTCGATGGATTTGGCTTTGGTTGACTTCTGGAGCCACTGGAAATTCGGTTGTCGGATGAGAGTACGATGGTCGGGTTTCAACCAGGAAATTGAATTTGTCAACTGGGTGGCATGGTGCTATCTTACGTGGGTGAGATTGTCGACAAATTTTTGTCTTTGGGGAGGCGATGGTTGACAATTAGGTGGTGGTTGTGGTCTGTTTAGGCGTTTCGCGAAAATGTGTGTTGGGGCGCACAATGATTTCATGCCATTCTCTATGAAAGGATGGAGGAGACTCCCTCTTGCCTAGGGGAGAGCCGGGGATGTGTACCAACTTGCTAGCCAACTATCGCGTGCTTTACTCGACATTCGGATTAGCGTTAGGTATGAGGGTCAACAGAATGCCCCTCTGTAGGCGAGGTTGCATGACCATGGTAGAAGGAAACCGACATACTAGGGTTGAAAAACCCCCACATACGATGGTGAGGGATAGAGCTAGGTTTCAAAGGAGCATACCTAGTGAACACCTGTGACTTGTCAAGTGGGGAAGACTCTCTTGGAAGGTGTGTTAGGAGAAGTCCCAAGGGGGTCTAAAGAGGATGCACTCAGGACTGTGAGAGCTAGACTTATACTCTCGAAGGATTTATTGAGAGATGCCTAAGTGGTGCTTTGTCACCTTGTGTGGATGGAATGTAGAGGTGCATGAGCTTACACTTCCAGTAGCATAACTAGAAGCCGCCAGTGGATGTCGACTAACTAGAAGGGTGAGCTGGGAGGACACGATGGGGACTTAGCTGATGCACATGTGCCTCGCACGCACACCCACATCACATCATTTCATATGTTGTCTCTATAAAAAGGGGCGTTTGGGCACCTGAAAAGGAATAGTTTGAAAACGTGTGCACAAGAAGGAAGGCTGAGTGGCAAGTGTCTAGCAATTTTTGGCAGTGACAGCTTTCTTCTTCCTTCTACTTCATCCTTCTTGCTTCATCCACCATGGTGTGAATGAAGTGCATGGCAGGATGGGACTGACTAATGTTTGGAAGCATCCATGGGGCTTTAAGCTCGGGTGGAGAAGCTACTTTGTCCCTAGATTGGGTGAGCTTTCCTTCACAAGTGGCCGCAATGTGCAAGAGGACGTTGGGGATGGAGGCTTCCACCTCCTTCGACCCACAGGAGATGGCGCAATGGGACTGACTGAGTGTCCTAGAGCTCCTACTTGAGCTGAGACACGTTGTCGCTAAGGACTTTGATAGGCCCGATCAAGCTCATGCCTATGTGAGGTGGGTGTTTTACCTACTACAGAGTAGGGGGTGCGACGTCGATCTAGCTGATGATTTGGCCTGATTGTGGGTCAATGAATAGTGCAAGGAATATAGACACATGGAGGGTTTGGGTGACCAAGTCTGAGGGGAAGGTTTGGGAGGTGGAGCGATGATAGAGGACGTGCTCGTTGTCGTCGATTTGGGCACTCTCATTGGTGGACCATGGCCAATGAGGCGTCAGAAGATGATGGCCAGTAAGAGGTGGCCTCAACCCGAGTCTCCTGGAACCCCATCGGGAGAGCTTGATGATGAGGGTATTGGCTTGGGGGAGCATGTCTGGCTTTCTCTTCCATGGGTTGAGGTAGAAGTTGGAGAAGGTGAAGTGGTAGCTGAAGAAGCCCTGCTACTAGATATAGATCAGGAGCACCTCATCCTCATTAATGACTATGTGCGGGGGAAGGGGGTCTTGTTTGGTCAGCCAGTGGATTTTGACTAACTGCCAGAGGTGGAGGAGCTGTTCATCATCCAAGGCCTGTTGCCATTCGTTCATGATCTCCATTGGAGGGAGGTCGTTTCGAACCTGATAGTGAAGATCTACTCCAACCTATCTGAGGTGGAGTCGCAACTGGTGTTGGGCTTCTAGATAAGGTTGACTGTATTGTCCGACGCACTTTTGCTCTACATGTTGGAGCTTCGATCGTCGAGTGAGGATGTCTTCATTCCTCTCCAAAGCACCCGATGGAGTGTATCGAAGATCAACGCGGCAGTGGTGGTCCATGTCGAGTTGGATCAGCAGGTGATGAAGACACGGGACCTGAACCCAGTCGCTCACCTTGTGTCCTTCATTCTCAACAACATGGTTATACCAAAGGGAGGACACTGAGATGAGTTAGGTTCATCGACATACCTCACCTCCTTCGCAGTGATGATGCAATACTAGGTTGACTAGGCAGGCGTGTTCTGGCTATAGATGCAGGGCGTCATCAACCTATTGGGATTCCTAGACGTTCTCTCCTAGAATCCCTTTCGTCGTTCACTCATGCACTCATCCTCTCTGACGTGTTTCGATGTGTACAAGTGCCGACTTACAAGTATCTGGTAGCCCTCTCCTCTCATAGACACGCAACACACTCTTGGATGGGTGTTGTTTCTCTCTCTTCATGAACGTAGTCGCTGCTCTTCCTCACCAACATCGTTAAGTTTTAGGGTTAGAACATGCTCTATTTATAGAGCAACATAACAAAAACCCTAAGAGTACATGCAATCCTAATTGTCGATCTGGAACCATCATCAATAAATCTAACGTGGCTGCCCTTCAATCTGGTGGTCGGTTGGATCCTCCAATAGCCGCTTGGATGCCTCTGGTTGTTGGTCCTCTAGCCGCTCCTCACCTCTGCTACTAGCAATAACTCTTTGGCCTTAAGTCTACGACTCATCGTAACTTTACGGCCTTTAGTTTACGGCCCACCATGACACTACGAACTATAGTTTATGGCTCATTGTAACACTATGGACTTCATGCCCACCCTCATTGTTCTGCTTTTACACAACACTTGTAATTTAATTCTTGTAAAAATGTGTGTGCGAAATATTTTAATTTCACCACAAGTGCATGGGTTCAGATGTAGTAAGTGTTCAAGTATGGGTTTGTTCACAGGGATTAGTTTTGCTTGGTGTTTAGCTAAATTGGTGTATTCAATTAATGGAACAAGTGATTATATTTCTTTTAAGCAATATCACAGTTGCTCTGTTCCAATTAACCGCTAGGATGCTCTTTAAATACCTACTAAATTATACCTTCCAGAGAACTTTTCATTAACTTTAATTTCTTCACCACTTAAAATATTTTGATTTTAAAATTAGTCTTTTAATAAATGATTTGAATTTTACACTAAAAGACTATCCAAAGAGTTTTACTTCCAAATAATTAATTCTTCTTAAGTCTTAACATTATACACTTCAATTTGCATATGATTTGTCATTTTACACAGAGAGAGCTAACCATCGAGGTAACTCATGGGTAGACATCCTTACCCTCGAACGCACCTGAGGGTTTGCAATAAATGTGAGTTTTAGATGTTTAATTCGAACCATTATTGCATTTTACTTTGAGTTGCTTTGTGGGTTATCTAGTTTTCCCACAGAGTAAGTTCAAGGGTACTGTTTACCCTCGAACTATGTTGTCATGTTAAAATATTATAGTAGTAGCTACTTCATGGGTTATCTGGTTTACCCACGGAGTAAGTTCGAGGGTTATCCTATTTACCCTCGAACCGAAATAGTAATATATATATATATAAATAAAAAAACAAACCAAAGTATAACACTGTGAGGATAACCCATAGGTAAGTCTGTGGGTTATCTAGTTTACCCACGTGCTACTTCGAGGGTTATCCTGTTTACACTCGAACCAAAAAAAAAGCCAAAGTAAAACACTGTGGGGATAAGCCACAAGTCTGTGGGTTATCTAGTTTACCCACGTGTTAGTTCAAGGGTTATCCTATTTACCCTCGAACCAAAAGAAAAAGAAGAAAAGTAAAAACTGTGGGGATAAGCCACAGGTAAGTCTGTAGGTTATCTAGTTTACCCACAGACTTATGCAAGGGTTATTCCCCTCTGAACCAAATACGACTCTATTTACTGAAAATAAAATTTTTTAAACGAAAGGTTTACTGAAACTAAACAAGATTAATCATTTGAATGAATTTAGAAGGGTTATTTCATAATTCAAATGAGGTTAAAGATAATTACAATTAAGTGAACTTAATGACAGAGATCAATAATTTTGAACTACAATTATTTAATATATACGATTGTACCAGGTATGTTTAGCACAAAAAGGAAAGCTTAAATTCTCTGAAATGGTTTAATTTAACAAGTGTTGTGTTAATCCATCAGACTATGAACTTCAAAAGAGAAAAAATTCGAAAGGGATTAAAAGTAGTACCACTTGTTTGAAATTGAATTATGCAATTACACACATACTTAATAGAAAACATGCATAAACTGGAACTGTAGATTGGATACAATTATCTAAAAACACATTTCATTAAAAAAGGTTTACATAGTACATTAAAGGAGAGTTTTCTCCCCAAATGTTGAATTACATCATCAAGAAAGAAAAAAAAGAAGTATCTATCACTGCTATGGGAATCTGAATTTCAATTCTGCAACTTTTGCTTGTATAGCAGCCAGTTGATTTATCACAGTGACCACCTTCTCTAAGATAGAGGCTGATCCTCCCTGTTGGGATGTGGATGGTTCACTATGCAGCTGTGGTGTCAGTTGGTCCTCTGTAGAGAATTTTTTTAAGTCTTTGCAGTCAGCACCCTAGACTTCAACTTCTTTACTGCCTAATCTGATAGATCAGAGGAACTTGACACCAACTGGTAGATTAGATCACCAAAGAATAATTTCTTTTTGATGCTAGTGATCTTTGAAATGAAAATTCTATACTAGTTCACCTGAATCCTATTTAATACAGCATAGGTTGCAATTTTAACAAAGCTGGACAATTCCACATCATGTCCAAATCTTTGATATATGGTTCTAATCAATATCAAGGCAACCATACGAGACTTTCCATTCATTTGTTTGAGCCTATTAAACAAGTTAATCCAAGGGTTTATGGCCATGCAGTTCTTCATATCTTGTTTTGACCAATCTGCCATTGTAGAAGATTCTAAAATCTTACACCTTCATCTTTTAATCCTAGGCTCTCAAATATATATTCAGCTGTTAAATATATATTCACATCAATCACATTGGAAACAAAAACTCCATCTTCCTCATGCAAATTATAGTAGAAGGTAGGAACTAAATTCTCAACTTTAAGATTATTACTTGACCTAGGGATAATTCTCAACAGCCCCTGAAACTTTAGTAAGTCCTTGATTTCATCCATGAAATCAAAATCTACAGGTCTACTAAATAGAATGTCGTAACCCCTAATAATCTAGAATTTTTCCCTAGCCTCAGCATCTCTAAAGACCACTAAGTTTGTGCCTAACTGCTAAGCTTGTTCTACATGAGCAGGGAGGATGGAACTGATGCTTCAGCAGTGGCTGTGTGTGGCTCAGTTGGTGGAGAATAGATCACTAAGGCTCTATTTTCTTCTCCACCAAAGCTTAGTTGCTACTCGGCAGAAATCTCTGTCTGCCCTAAATCCAAATCCACCTGCATTGGACTTGAGGCTAGAGGACTAACAGTAGCTCCTTCCCCTTCCTCTAGTCCTTCTTTCTTTTCTTTTGCTTCTTCCCTTTCAAGAGAAGCTCCTCATCAAGTTGTTCCAGAAATCCCCCCAAGGACCCACACTGTCATGGTACATGTCTTTGGACCTAGCAAAACGTACGTAAGGTTTCCATCCTGGGATCACCCAAAATGGAAGTAATTCCCTATATAAAGGGCCCTCCGTTCTATGCACAAGGAGCTTCTTCGACATTTTGAAGGAGTGTTTTTGGAGGAGAGTTGTTCGGAGTTCACGAGTTTTCCACTGACGTCCTATTCCCAAACCCACTCAAAGATGAAGCATCACTGGGCATGTCGACTGAAGCAAGCCCTTCCGATCACCATTGACATTTCCTTCTAGGTAAGCCCCTTTTCCCTTGCTGTCATGCCTTTTACTTAGCCTCGTATGTCCCATAACCTTGATCGGACTAGACCTTCCCTATGCAAGGGAAAGGTCGAAGGGCATGCTTGGGTCTCATTCCTTCAGATACGCTTCCGAAGGTACTAGCATACTTCCTCCCCGTCGGGTAAATCCACCTGGTGTGGGTCAAGATCAATCCAGTCATGGTTCATCTATCAGGATTTCATACGGAAACTCGTGTTTTCTTACAAGTTTTACGTTCATACCGTTGGGTTTCCCGTATCTCTCTCGGGAACCTCAAGCCACCATCATATGAGTCGTCTCCACTTACAAATGACTGTCTCCCCGAAGGTGTCTACCTCTCCTATCTTTCAGGATTGGGTGCAGAAATCTCTGCACCCAAAACTCAAGGCGGCATACCGGGCATACATCTGGCCACATACTTGGATGACCGGTAGGCAGACGGGTAGACACACCAAACTTTTGACTCTTCAGCCAGAGGTTCGTAGCAATGGTTGCCGTGTCCCTATTCGTATTTCACCTGCCTCCCACTTATCTTTATAGGAGGAGCAAAGCTGCCCTCCCAACGCCTTGGAAAGTTTTCCAAGATGAGGCCGTTGGCATGCATCCTTGTCGATGCCGCCGTGCCAGGTGTATGAGTATGTACACCCACACGGTTCCCCATTTTCGGGAGGAGCAAAGCTGCCCTCCTTGTACACTCTCTTTCATCCAGCCATCACCTGGAAGCCCACGGGGTTTCGCTAGTAGAGCTAGCAGATGGGTCGAGGTACAGAGAATTGAAAGGTAAATGAAGGAGTGCATCACCACATGGGGTGGTTGGCTCATTATACGGAGTCACCACCTTATTTTTGTGTCAAAAATAAGGAAGATCGAATGGGGAAAGATCCTTCCACCATCAAAGTGATAAAAACGTGGAAATACAGAACAATATCATAAAACAGCGTCGAACTTAAGGACCTTTACGAAAATGAGAGAAACTAAATACAGGACTCAAGGTACTATTGGGGAAGGTGTTATGCACCCCCAGATAGCCTAGGTAATCCCGGCCTCTCTTTGGCTCTGAAAAGGGAACATGGTACTAATCGGCCTAACCTGAGTCGGTAAGGATTCATGCTGGTAGCCTCATCCTGGAGGATTCACTAGGGCATCAAGAGGAATAGTCTTATTCCCTCCGGTAAAGCAAGCAAGAATCCACCAATGCGAGGATTCACATGGGATCTGATGAGAAAAGGGGAGAGAAAGGCACGGTGGTCTCCATTTTGGACCATTGGCTAAAGAGCCAGAGGTCTGGTGAGATAGCCAACTGGAACGCTGGATTGTCGGCTACAGGGATCAGCTTTTGCCTGACATTCTGCCTGTCCTACTGGGGGCAAGGATTCATGCAGCCAGTTTGGCTAGTGTCGGTAAGGACACATGCCGACAGCCTTATCCTGGAAGAATTGCTAGGGCATCGGGAGGGCAGCTTTGCTCCTCCCAGAAAAGGAGAACTATGCAGGTGTACATACTCATACACCCGGCATGGTGGCGTTGGCAAGGATACATGCTGACGGCCTCATCCTGAAAGCCTTTCCGGGCATCGGGAGGGTAGCTTTGCTTCTCCTAGAAAAGGAGAATCGTGTGGGTGTACATACTCATGCACCCGGCACAGCGGTGTTAGCAAGGATACATGCCGATGGCCTCATCCCGAAAGACTTTCTAGGGCATCAGGAGGGCATCTTTGCTCCTCCCAAAAAAGGAGAACCGTGTGGGTGCACATACTCATACACCTAGCATGGCAACATCAGCAAGGATACATGCCAACGGCCTCATCCCAGAAGACTTTCCAGGGCATCGAGAAGGCAGCTTTGCTCCTCCCAGAAAGACAAGTGAGAAGTAGGTGAAATATGAATATGGACACAGTAGCCACCACTATAGACCTTTGGCTGAAGAGTTAGAAGTCTGGTGGGTTTACTCATCTGCCTATCGATCATCCAAGTATGTGATCAGATGTATGCCTGGTATGTCAGCTTGACTTTTGGGTGCAGGGACCCAGTCTCGAAAGATGGGAGAGGTATACACCTTTGGGGAGACGGTAGTCTATAAACGGAGATGACTCATCTAACAGTGGCTTGAGATTTCAAAGAGAGATACGGAAAACCCAACAGCATGTGCGTAAAAATCGTAAGTAAATACGGGCTTTCGTATGAAAACCTAATAGATAGACCATGACCGGACCAATCTCGACCCGCACTAGGTGGATTTACCTAGTCGGGGAGGAAGGAGGTTGGTACCTTCGGAAGTGTATCCGAAGGAATGAGACCTGGGCATGTCCTTCAACTGTTCCCCTAGCGTGGGGAAGGTCTAGTTTGGTCAAGGTTACTGGACGTACGATGCTAAGTAAAAAAGCATAACGACGAGGGATAAGGGCCTTACCTGTAAGGAAATGCTAGCGGTGGTCGGAAGGCCTTCCTCCGATGCGCCCAGTGATACCTCTCTCTTCAGTGGGTTTGGGAACAAGACGTCAGTGCTCCAAGAAGCTCTCCTCCAAAATCACTCCTTCCAAAACGTGGAAAAAAGGAGCTCCCCCTTCCATGGAATGGAAGGCCCTTTATATTGGGAATTACCTTCTGTTTTGGGTGATCCTGGGATGGAAACCCTGCGTACATTTCAAATTAATCCTGTGATCCGAGTGAGTGATTGATTGTGATATTTAAGAAATTAAATCTCACTGTTTCTCGATATTATTATTTGAATTATTACCCTAGGTGTTATCTGGCAGCCGTGTAAGAGGAAATGACATGTGGTAAGAGCATAGCCCGTGGTTCAGGAGAAAAGGTTGTGATGGGTAGCCAAGATTGCGTGCCGACCTATGACTCGGCAGTCGTATTCTTGGCCCCGGAACTCAGTCTCGGCTGAGTGGGGATGTCGTACTGAGCTTTACCCTATGGTCACCGTGACCTTATGGACTTTACTTAGCTATTCCTGGAAATGATACTTCCACCTTAGAAAGCCTTTTATTCATGGAAGTTCTGTCTGGCCGATGCACCTATCGCAGAGAATCACCAAGTGGTAGTGGGGGTTCCGTCCTGGGCACAGAACTGCCGACCATTCTTCTCTCCTTTAGCGGGTGGCAGGCGTGCTACTAGGTACCTACAGGTTGGCTACCGCCATGCTCTTCCGCCAAGTCCTTCCCAAGGGCGAAGGGGAATCTTCCTTGCCCGAGGTGGTGTACCAGTGTGCCGATGGGGTGCCGGGTGATTTACCCAGCACCTAATAATTGTTAAGCATGGGGGTCAATAGAATGCCCCTCCCTAGGTGAGGTTGCATGACCTTGGTTGAAGGAAACCGATGTCCTATGGTTGAATGACCGCCCCATGTGTTGGTGGTAGATAGAGCGAGGCTTCAAAGGAGCGTACCTTGTGAATACCTGTCGCTCATAGAGATAGACTTTCTTGGAAGGTGCATCAAGAAAAGTCTTAAGGAGTTTAGAGGATATACTCTACACTATGAGGGCCAGACTTATGCTCTTGAAGGATTCATCGAGAGCTGCCTAAGGGCTCCTCGTCACCTTGTGTGGGTTAGCACGGATTTATACTCCTGGTATCTTAATCGAGAGTTGCCCCAGGGGTGTGGACTTACACCTCTAGTCGCCTAACCAGAGGATGCCTTGAAGGGGGGTTAGACTTACACTTCTAGTTGCCTAACTGGAAGGCGCCTCAAAGGGGTTAGACTTACACTTCTGGTGGCCAAACCGAAAGACACCATAGGAGTACCAGCCTACCGAGTGGTCAATCCTAGAACGTGCCATTGGTTATTAACCAATGTGTATAAACCTTGTGTAGGCACCTGTCATGTCACGTCCCATCGATCTTCGACTCTGACGATATGCTACCTGACAGCCACTTTGTTTGTGCTAGCCTACCGAGTGGTCAGGTGCAGGCATTTATCACGTCACGTCCCATCAATTTTTTCTATAAAAGGGCGTGGGTTGCTGGCTAGAGTTAGGGTTTTTGGACTTTCTTGCTCCCTCGATTTTCCAGGTGACGATGATATCCCTCCTCCTTTCCAGTTTTGCTTTTTCACCTCTTCATCTTCTTCCCCGTTTCCCTAATCTTCTCCGCTTCTCCATCTTCCTCCCAGTTTCACTTTCTTCCTACCTCGTCTTCTTCTTCTCGATGCCTAGGATGAAACATGTCTCGGGTCATATTTGGCGGACGGCTACCGCCTCTCTCGACCCAGTGTGGTAGTGGCTGGAGACCCTGCCCATGACATTTAGGGATTTACTGGCAGAAGACCTCACCTGTCCCAACTAAGCGGAGGCCCTTTGATTGCAGGTGTCTTACTTGCTCATGGATAGGGGGTGTGACCCGACCTCCATCGACGTCATCTCCTGACTGTGGTTGTCAGAGCAGTTATACAGTAGGTCGGCTAACTTCGACCAGCTGTCGGAGGTGGAGTAGTTGTTCACCGTGTAGGGGTTGCTTCGATTCATCCACAATCTCCGGCGGGTGGAGACCATCCTCAGTTTAGTCGTCGGGATGTACTCCAACCTATCTGAGGTGGACTCATAGCTTGTTCTCAATTTTCAGACAGGGTCGACCGCACTGTCTAACACACTCTTGCTCGATGTACTCCAACCTATCTGAGGTTGGACATTTTTCCCCCCTGCGGAGCATCCCGTGGAGCATTGGTGATGTCAACGCGGTAGTGGCAACGGATACCTGGTCTGACCAGCGGGTGGTCAAGTCACGCAACCTGAACCCTGTCACCCACCTCGTCTCATTCGTTTTGAACAATACAGTCCTGCTGAAAGGGGGACATTGGGACGAGGTGAGTGTGGTGACTTATCTCGCGACTTTTGCGATGGTAATCGGTCACCAGGTGAACTGGGTGGCAGTGGTCTAGCGGTAGATGCAAAGCGTCATCAACCTTAGTTAAAGGCCTCCTAGCCAGCTGTTGCTTAGCGAAGCCATGGTCGAGCTGGAAAGCTTCCTACGCATCTCAACTGGTGGCCGGCAGAAGACGACACTCCCGACCCGGCCCATCACAGCAACCGATCTAGGTCATTACGAGAGGCATGCTTCTAAGCATGCCAGCTCATCTATCGGGACTTCTACCGAGCCGTCTGCTAGACCATCAACTGGACATCGATCGACTGCCTCTACCATTGCCTCTCCTTTCCCGAGCGGAGCCCCTAGCCCCAGTGCAACTACCGTTGCCTCTCCTTTCCACAAAGACACTCTTGACCTCCACGGGCGAATGCCTACGGATGGCAATGGACTGGCTGAGTGCCCGTGACGACATTCTTCTGTGAGTGATGACCCATGAGGATCGGTTGGTTAGGCTGCTGGAGCGGATGGAGGCTCGAGAGGCTAAGCGTGAGCGCCGGAGGGGTAAGCATCGGAGCGTTGGGTGTCAGAGGGACAGTGATGTCGACTGAACCATTGTACCTCTACACCTTTTCTTCTCTGTAATAGCAAAATTTTTATTCATAATGCAATCTCATTTTAAAAAAAAATTGATTTCCTTGCATACGGCGCATTTATGAATGTTCAAATGATATGCACGTGATACTAAGTGCGAAGGGATGAGACGAAGGGGGCAGTCGCGATGTGGTAGGGTTGTCGGCTACCAGTGTAAGTCGAGTTGCTGTGGGGGCCACTAGCTGATGGGATCGAATAACGTGCTGTTCCCCTTCATCGATCAGTCTGACCTTCATGTGACATGGCATTTTAGCTGGGTCTCTATATCAGGGGCCCGCTTCTTGAGCCGGGTGGTATGTGGCAATACCTGCTTCGTTTTGGTGAACGGTTAGCGTCCTGATTTTGGATGCTGCTGAGGTGCCGACTTTCTATTGGCAGTCGTGTCTTGCAAGCGGTTGTCGGTAGATTGACTCAGCTCACTAATTTACCTGCACACTTTGTTCAAATATTAGTCCCCCTAGGTGGGGAGGAAGTGTCGTCTCCTCCCCTTGTCTATGAGTACAAGTAATAAAGCGCGTGTAGATGTTGAGACATTCTATCATATGACCCATCCTCTTGTATTCCACCCCATTGGTGCTGTAAAGGCAGTGGACGCCAAGTTTGTTCCCTAAGGTTGGATGGGATGAAATCAAGGCATGTAGGAGGTGACGGGGATTTGAAGTGGCTGCTGATGATAGAATTTGCACAAGGTGGCTGTTCCCGCTTGATTGTGCTATTCGAACCTGTCAGGGAATGAAAGGTGGCTCACCTCACAGCAAAGAAACTGCCAGATTTTGTATAGGAGAAGCTGATACGTGATGTCTTATGATCAAGCGGAAGTGACCCTAAGGCGGCAAACATGGGTTCAGAGGAGAGATCCTGAAGTTGTCCCTCTGCCCATGGCTGAGTTGATTCATCCTCACAAGTTCACACAAAGGTGGAGAGATAAGAGGATAGAATAGTGCGGGTTCCAGAAAAGTGGGCATCGAAACCTAGGGGTGGAAGCAACTTTCAGTGGGATGCCAAGCCTAGTGCTACTAAGAGTGCAACTACCGACAGGTCTTGTGCGTGGGATGCCAAACCCTTTTTTGATGACTTAGTTGGGATCTCAAGCCCTAGGACAAGAGAGAATAGGAGGTGTGGGTGTCGGCAATTGGGTTCCGACACTCGGTTGTGGTGGCGGACTTTGATGGGTTGCCAAGCCCTGAAAAGAGGGGATACTTTGTCAATCACAACAAGCTGGGTATAGGTCTGCCAATAGCTAGTGGAATCCTAAAATCTACCCTTCCCCTACACAGGAGTCCGTAAGTTTTTTAAGACTCAACAACAAGTAACTTTTCTTTTCTTTTTCTTTTTCTCATTTTTTTTCCTTCTTTTTCGTTAAAGAAGAGTGTGAGCCACACACTTTTCTTCTTCTTCACTTTCTTTCTTTATTATTTTCTTTTGTTTTCTCCCCTTTGCTTTTTTTTCCTTTCCAAAATGGAAGATGCAAATAAAAACTTAATAAAAGAATGTTATTAGCCCTCCCCACGTACTGTTGGCAAGTTGAATAACCTGACGGTGTTGCAACCAGGTCCAAGGGGGATACCTTACCTAGAGGGAGCCTATGGTTTGAGGTCTCCCTCATTGTCAGGTGGCACTCGGGCTAGGTAAAAGAGGGAACTTGGATGCCCACTCAAGGGAAAAGTGATCTTCCATCGGTATTTTGTAAACGCTTGGAATCAACAAGAACCATGGAGATAGGGACAAACCTAGATTACTCACTCTGTTTCATCTTAATGCCGTCGATGTTAAAAAGTTTGGGTGCTTGGGTTTTTAGCGTGGTAACCTAGTTTTATGTGGTAACACTCCTAGGGTCAGTGATTCATCCCTAAAGTTTTGATAGCACTGCTTGAGCTGGATGTGCTGCCTGCTACTACAAATTGTTCTCATCGTCGGCCGTGGATGCGGCTTCTAGATACGGATGATGCAGATGCCGGCTAAGGGTAGATAGGGTGGTGGAGTCTATCTGGGTGTTTGCCAATAGGCTGCCAATGAGTGCTGAGCCGTTTAATGGCATCTCGATTTTAGACGGTGGCTTCCGGCAAATAGAGACCCGAAAGCCCACAAGGATGTGAAGGAGAGGGCAAGAGTGTTGTTCGATGGGTGGAGACCCAGAACCCATGCTTGTCGACCTCTTTCCTTTTCAGCACCAACGCAGTAGGGAGAGCCGAAAGATGGACCTGCCTATCGTGCGTGCGAGGTGCAATGTGTGAGTCTTAGGAAGGGAATTGTCAGGGGAAGGGAAGCATTCCTATCAAGGGGCTAGCCTCTCAGTCAATTGGCAAAGGGCCAGTTGGATACGTCAACTACCGACCTGTTAGGAGGAGGATGCCGAAGTGTGTTCTGATCGAGTACGCGATGTGCTTGTCACGTACTCCTGTTTGAGGCATGAGGCCCCCTGAACTTCACTAGTTGCTCTGGTTGCTAAGCACATCAAGAGGGGGAGGGGAAAAATGCCCCTAGTTTTGCCCCAAGGTGTTGGTCTTCTGGAGGTGCGGGCGGAACGCCAGGTGGATGGGTCGGCTACCAGCTTGCTAGGAGGTGGAACCTAGATAGAGTCTCGGATGAGGAAGCGATGGGTTGGTTAGGTTCGCCTGTCCAGGTGAGTGTGGCAGGGGAGGGGCAGAATGCCCCTAGTTCTACCCGCCGTTGTTCGCCAGCGTTCTGCTTGTAGAGGATGCCACTGAGATGGAGCTAGCTAGCCGATCGGCTCCACTGTGTGACACCCATGCTAAATGTTGTCGACTGCCGAATGATGGGAACGAGGACCGGATGGCTCTAGCTTGGGCCTGTGCTGCATGAAAGACTTGGTGTGATTGCCAAGTTGGTGGCTACTGAGGACACAGCTGTCGACGCACTTGTGCGTCGGATGCCAAGCTTGGTAGTGACGACTTCGTTGGGTTGTCAAGCCCTGTGGTGACAACTTCGTTGGGTTGTCAAGCCCTTAGTGATGACTTCGTTGGGTTGTCAAGCCCTTGAAATCACAATGGAAAATAAAAGGCCGACCATAAAAGAGCCGTACGTGTGAGAGTCTGAGTCGCTTAATTGATAAAACACAGTGAGTCTCCCTAGCAAAGTCACCAAAAATCTGTACCCTCTCTTTCATCCAACCATCACCTGGAAGCCCATAGGGTTTTGCCAGTAGAGCTAGTGGATGGGCCGAGGTATAGAGAATTGAAAGGTAAATGTAGGAGCGCATCGCCACGTGGGGTGGATTGCTTGTTATCCAGAGTTGCCACCTTATTTTTGTGTCAAAAACAAGGAAAACCGAATGGGGAAAGATCCTTCCGCCATCAATGTGATAAAAACGTGAAAATACAGAACAATATCATAAAACAATGTCAAACTTAAAGACTTTTACGAAAATGAGAGAAATTGGATATGAGACTCAAGGTACTATTGGGAAGGTGTTAGGCACCCCTAACAGCCTAGGTAATATCAACCTCTCTCCGGCTCTGAAAAGGGAACACGGTACTAATCGGCTCGGCCTGAGTTGGTAAGGATTCGTACCGACAACCTCATCTTGAAGGATTCACCAGGGCAGTGGAATAGTCTTATTCCTCTTGGTAAAGCAAGCGAGAATCCACCAATGCAAGGATTCACGTGGGATCCGATAAGAAAATGAGAGAGAAAGGCATGGCGATCACCATTATGGACCATTGGTTGAAGAGCCGGCGGTCTGGTGAGATAGCCGTTGGAACGCTAGATTGCTGGCGACGAGGACCGGCTTCCACCGGACATTCTGCCTCTCCTACTAGGGGCATGGATTCATGCACCCTGTTCGGCTAGTGTTGGTAAGGACTCATGCTAATGGCCTCATCTTGGAAGACTTGCCAGGGCATCAAGAGGGCAACTTCGCTCATCTTGGTAAAGGGAAACCATGCTGGCGTACATACTCATACACCTAGCCTAGCGGTGTCGGCAAGGATGCATGCCGACGGCCAATCTCGGAAGACTTTCTAGGGCATCGAGAGGACAGCTTTGCTCCTCCCGAAAAAGGAGAACCGTGTGGGTGTACATACACATACGCTCGGCATGACGACGTCAACAAGGATAGATGCTAGCGGCCTCATCCCGGGAGACTTTCCAGGGATTCGGGAGGGCAGCTTTGCTCCTCCCAGAAAAAGAGAACCATGCAGGTGTACATATTCATACACCTGGCATGGCGGCATCAACAAGGATACATGCCAACTGCCTCATCTCAGAAGCCTTTTAGGGCATCAGGAGGGCAGCTTTGCTCCTCCCGAAAAAGGAGAATTGTGTGGGTGTACATACTCATACACCCTGCACAGCAGCGTCAGCAAGGATACATGCTGACGACCTCATCTCAGAAGACTTTCTAGGGCATCGGGAGGGCAGCTTTGCTCCTCTCGGAAAAAGAGAACCGTGTGGGTGTACATACTCATACACCCAGCATGGCGGCGTCGATAAGAATACATGCCGACGGCCTCATCCTGGAAGATTTTCGTGGCGTCAGGTGGGCAGCTTTGCTCCTCCTGGAAAGACAAGCGAGAAGTAGGTGAAATATGAATATGGACATAGTATCCACCGCTACAGACCTCTGGTTGAAGAGTCAAAAGTTTGGTGGGTCTAGTCGTCTACCTACCAGTCATCTAGGTATTCGGCCGGATGTACGCCCGGTATGTCACCTTGACTTCTAGGTGCAGGACCCATGCACCCAGTCCTTAAAGATGGGAGAGGCAAACACCTTTGGGGAGACGATCGTCTGTAAGCAGAGAGGACTCGTCTAATGGTGGCTTGAGATTTCAAAGAGAGATACGAAAACCGAATAGATGGATCGCGACCGGACCAATCTCGACCCGCAATAGGTGAATTTACCAGGTCGGGGAGGAAGGATGTCAGTACCTTCGAAAGCGTATCTGAAGGAATGAGACTTGGGCACGTTCTTCGACTGTTACCCGTGGGGAAGGTCTAGTCTAGTTAGGGTTACAAGACATATGACGCTATGTAAAAAAGCATTACGGCAGAGGATAAGGGGCTTACCTGCAAGGAAATGCCGGTTGTGGTCGAAAGGCCTTGCTCCAGTGCGCCTAGTGATACCTCTTTCTTCAGTGGGTCCGAGAATAGGACGTTAATGCTCCGAGCAGCTCTCCTCCAAAATCACTCCTTCCAAAATGTGGAAAGAAGGAGCTCCCCCTTCCATGGAATGGAAGGCCCTTTATATAGAGAATTACCTTCCATTTTGGGTGATCCCGAGATGGAAACCCTGCGTATGTTTCGGTTTAATCCTGTGATCCACGTGAGTGATTGATTGGGAGATTTAAGAAATTAAATCTCACTGTTTCCCGATATTATTATTTGAATTATTACCCCAGGTGTTAGCCAGCAGCCGTGTAAGAGGAAACAACATTTAGTAAGAGCATAGCCCATGGTTCGGGAGAAATGGTCATGACAGGTAGCTGGGATTACATGCCGGCCTATGACCCGACGGCCGTATTCTTGGCCCCAGAACTCAGTCTCGGCTGAGTGGGGACGTGGTACTAAGCTTTACCCTACGGTCATCGTGACCTTACAAACTTTACTCAGCTATGCCTAAACACGGTACTTCCGCCTTAGAAAGCCTTTTATTCACAAAAGTCTCGTTTGGCTAATGCACCTATTGCAGAGAATCATCGAGTGGTAGTGGGGATTTCATCCTGGGCGCGGAACTACTGACCATTCTTCTCTCCTTCAGCAGGCAGCAGGCGTGCTACCAGGTACCTACAGGTTGGCTACCACTGTGCTCTTCTGCCAAGTCCTTCACAAGGGCAAAGGGGAATCTTCCTTGCCCGAGGTGGTGTACCAATGTGTTGGTGGGGTGCCAGGTGATTTACCCGGCACTCGATAAATGTTAAGCATGGGGCTCAACACTCCCGATGCCCTGGAAAGTCTTCCGGGATGAGGCCGTCTGCATGCATCCTTGCCGATGCCGTCATGCCAGGTGTATGAGTATGTACACCCGCACGGTGCCCTCCTGATGCCTTGGAAAGCCTTCCAGGATGAGGTCGTCGGCATGTATCCTTGCCAATGCCGTTATACCAGGTGTATGAGTATGTACACCCAAACGGTTCCCCTTTACTAGGAGGATCAAAGCTACCCTCCCGATGCCCTAGAAAGTCTTCTAGGATGAGGCTGTCGGCATGTGTCCTTGCTGACCCTAGCCAAACTGCATGCATGAATCCTTGTCCCTAGTAGGAGAGGCAAAATTTCAGGGGGACGTTGATCACCATACCCAACCATCCGGCGTTCCATCTGGCTAGCTCACCAAACCTTCGGCTCTTCAGCCAACAGTCCATAACGGTGACCACCATACCTTTTTACCTCTCCACTTTTCTTGCCAGATCCTACGTGAATCTTCACACCGGTGGGTTCTCACTTGCTTTTCCAGAAGGAATAAGACTATTCCTCTTGATGCCTTGGTAAATCCTCCAAGATGAGGCTATCGGCACAAATCCTTGCCAACTTAGGCCGGGTTGACTAGTACAATGTTCCCTTTTTAGAGCTAGAGAGAGGCCAGGATTACCCGGGATGTCTGGGGATGCCTAACACCTTCCCCAATAGTACCTTGAGTCATGTATCCAGTTTCTCTCATTTTTGCGAAAGTCTTTAAGTGTGACGTTGTTTTGTGATATTGTTCTGTATTTCCACATTTTTATCACTTTGATGGTGGAAGGATCTTTCCCCATCTAGTTTTCCTTATTTTCTACCCAAAAATAAGGTGGCGACTTTGTATAATGAGCCATCTGCCCCACGTGGCGATGCGCTCCTACATTTACCTTTCAATTCTCTGTACCTTGACCCATTCATTGGCTCTGCTGGTGGAACCCTGTGGGATTTCGGGTGATAGCCAAATGAAAGAGAGGGTACACTCCCCCACCATTGTCCATCTTATGGGGAGGAACTTTGGAAACTGACATTATGTTCGACTGGTTCGTACAAGGAAAGTGTTTGACAAGGTACGCTCCTTTCCCCTCTCCTTCGACTTAGCAATGCAACACCCACCTCATGACCTGGGTGGGGACATTGCAAGCTTGTAGGTCATCCAACGCAAGAGACAAGCCTGGCGGCTTCCAAGTGAGTCATGCTGGAACCCGTGCCTTCAACAACAGGGCTTGGCATCCCACACATAAGTGCAGCGGCAGCTGCATCCTTAGCAGCCACTGACTTGGCAACCCAACCGAGTTAGCCAAGGCTTGGCAATCAAACCAAGTCTCTCACCAAACATAGGCCAAAGCTGCGAATCATCCGGTCACCGGTCTTGCCATTCGACTTCCGACAAACTCCAGTAGGGCTTCCTCATAATGCTGACCAACATCCAGCTAGCCTTCTCAGTCCCAGTGGCATCCTCTACAAGTAGAACGCCAACCAACATCACAAGGAAAAACTAGGGGCATTTTGCCCCTCCCCTGCCACACTCACCTGGATAGGTTAACATGACCAGCCCATTGTGCCCTCGTCTGAGACTCTCTCTATTTTTCGCACCCTAGCGAGCTAGCCGCCGGTCCGTCCACCCAGCCTTCCACACGTACCGATAGAGGAGCAACATCTTGGGGTAGAACTAGGGGCATTCTGCCCCTCCCCCTCTTCATGTGCCGGGTAGCCAGAGCAGTAAACAAAGTTTGATGGCCTCACACCTCAAGCAAGCGAGCGCGACAAACTTGTCACCTTCTCCTCTGGAGCCTTTCCTAGGTTCCGCCTCATTCTAAACTAGCCACTGGTATACCCACCCAGCACTCGACCAGGAGACCAAGGATGTAGCTTCGGCTAGGCTTATTATCCAGTGCCTTTACAGCTTGAGGGTCAGCAATCAGTGGAGGAGCTTGACAGTTGCCCACTACAAGACCAAAAATTCGAAGAAGTCAGTCCATGGGCCAAACTACCCGAGTCCACTAGTATAACCTCCACTGATGAGGTTGAGCTTATAAACCTTGGGGATGAACAAAATCGAAAAGAAACAAAAGTCAGCAAAGAGGTACCCGAGCCTTACAGGCAACAATTCCTCACACTCCTGTGAGAGTTTGTGGAGGTGTTTGCTTAGGGATATGAAGACATGCTTGGCTTTGATGAGCGGGTAGCTGTCCACCGACAGCCTCTCAAACTGGAAGCCCGCCTTGTGAAGTAGAAAGCTCGACACATGAGACAGGAATGGACCTAGAAGGTGAAGGAGGAAGTTGACAAGCAATTGAACGTGCGATTCCTCTAGCCGGTCTTCTACTCATAATGGGTGGCAAACATGGTGCCCGTGCCCAAGAAAGACGAATGGGTACGCATGTGTGTCGACTACCGAGACCTCAACAAGGTCAGCCCCAAGGACGACTTCCCACTACTGCACATAGATGTCTTGGTCGATGACGCCACCAAGTACGGAGTGTATCCCTTCATGGATGGATTCTCCGGTTACAATCAAATCCTCATGCCTGAGGAAGACAAGGAGAAAATCACGTTCACCACTCATTGGGGCATCTTCTATTATAGGGTGATGCCATTCAAGCTCAAAAATGTGGGTGCTACCTACCAAAGTGCCACTACCACCCTATTCCATGACATGATGCACAAAGAAGTAGAAGTTTATGTCGATGACATGGAAGTGAAGGCGTGCACACACCAACAACATCTCAAGCACTTGAGAAGGTTATTCGAGTGCCTAAGGAAGTACAAGCTCATTCTAAACCTGTCGAAATCAATGTTCGGGGCCACCATAGGAAAGCTCCTAGGCTTGAGGTGGATCTTGACAAGGCAACGACGATCCTAGACATGCCTCCCCCATAGACGAAGTAGCTGGTCCGAAGTTTGTTAGGAAGGCTACACTACATCGGGTGCTTCATCTCGTGCCTTACGCTGCCGACATGCGAGCCATTCTTCAAACTACTGAAGAAAAATACCAGCTTCGTGTGGAGAGCACAATGCCAAGTTGCTTTCGACCACATCAAGCAGCAACTATCCCGGTCGCTGGTTCTTGTGCCGCCTCAACCCAGACGGCCACTCTTCTTGTACTTATCTGTCACATCCTCTTCCATGGGTGTCGTATTCGGCCAGCATGACACCACTGACAGGGTTGAGCAAGCCATATACTACCTCAGTAAGAAGTTCACCATGGAAGAAGAACGATACAAACTCATTGAGAAGTATTGCCTATCGCTAGTTTGGATGGTGAAGAAACTACGACACTACTTGGTGGTCTACCTAGTCTTGTTGCTCAGCCACCATGACCCCCTGCACTACCTCTTTGACCAACCGGCCTTGGTAGGCAGATGCATCAAGTGGCAGATGCTCCTCGTCGTGTTTGACATACGTGTCCCAAAAGTCCATGAAGGCCCAAGCTATGGCCGACCAGCTGGTGCATCAACCCCTACAGGATTATCAACCATTGGAGGACTTGTTGCTAGATGAGCCCATCTTCACCATTGGCAAGCTAGGTCTAGACCAACCGGAACCCCATATCCTATACTTCGATGGAGCGATCAATGCCAAAGGCCATGAAGTAGGGGTTGTCCTAGTGGACCCTCTAGGACAAATGCTATCGATAGCCAAGTGGATGCTCTTCGCATGCTCCCACAACGACGCGGAGTACAAGGCTTGCATCATGGGATTGCGTCTCACACTGGAACACCAGGTCACGCATCTACATGTGTACGATGATGCTATGCTAGTAATCTCCATGGGAACTTCTCTTTGTCTTTACTTCCCGTCTACCAGGTTATCAATCTGGTAGGCCTTCCTTTTGACCTTGCAGTGAGATTTTGGAGCGTCAACTCGTAATTACACCAAGGAACAAAGGAGGAAGCAACCGACGCCGAGAGTCTCTCCTTTAAGGATATGCTCAGGTTGAGAAAAGAGCAGCAAATACACTACACGAATGGTTGGAGAAGAGGAGGTCATCAATCTCCTCTCAGAAGAGATGAGTGGGTGGACATTGAAAGATGGAGAAGATAGAAAATGCTCTATAAATGGTGGATGAAGGAAGAAGAGAGGGGGGGGGGTTTAGTTTCAAGGCTACGAGACTATTTTATAGATGGGAGTATTGGCAATTCACGAGTTGGCAGTTAACAAGGGTGTGGTGCACGTCCAGACATGTGAGATCAGCCCATGCAATCCACTACTTCAACCTGTCCATCCACGTTCTTCATGGTGGAGCTGCAACTGAATTAATATTTAATTTTGCTCTGTTACGCAATTCCTACAGTTACTTAACGAATTTCCCTACAAATACTTAAGAAATACCTTTCATGAAATGCATCTTATTATAGGAGAAATAATTCATAACATTTAGATCTTAACTATAATTGCAATTTCTTTAATATCAATGAAATTCATTGCACAGAACAAACAGGGTACAGGTCCGAGGATAAACTAGTTTACCCTCGCGTAAGTTCATGGGTAAACCCTTAATGCTCGTAGAAAGGTGTGCAGTCATAACTTGTGCATTATACACAAACTTATCTCATGCAAATTAGAAGTGCATATATGATTATCATGCTTTATTAACTAGAAATGCATATAACCTTTAATTTATATGAATTGCATGAATATGATACAACTTGATTAAATAATGCACAACTGTACCCTCTCTTTCATCCGGCTATCACCCGGAAGCCCATGGGTTTCTGCCGGCCCTGCCAGTGGATGGACCGAGGTACAGAGATTTGAAAGGTGTTTGTGTGAGCGCATCACCATGTGTGGTTGATGGCTCATTGAATGGAGTCGCCACCTTATTTTTGGGTAGAAAACAAGGAAAACCGGATGGGAAAGTGTCCTTCCACCATCGAAGCGATAAAACCACAGGAATCACATAAAGTCATGTAACATGAGAGAACTGGATATGGGGCTCAGGGTACTATTGGGGAAGGTGTTAGGCACCCCCAGACAACCCAGGCATTCCTGGCCTCTCTCCAGCTCTTAAACGGAAAACAAGATAGTCAATCCGACCACGTACGGCCTCACCTTGGAAGACTTTCCAGGGTGTTTAGAGGGATAACCGTATCCCTTCCGATGAAAATAAGCAAGAATCAAGTAAACAAATGGGAATTGAACAAAACAGGGATCCATATTTGATCCGGTGGTGTATAGGGGAGTAAAAGATGGGATTTTGGGGAGCTAGCAGCCAGCTGCTTGTACCAGTTGACCGATGGCTGGTCGGCTACCTTCACAACCCATTTGCGCAGCCATGGGGTTTTGGGGAAACGGGGGCCGGTTCCTTGAACCGGCTAGCTGGCGGCTTGCCGGCTGTTTCCCCCTTTCCATACACACCCATGGGGATTTTTGGGAAACGGGGGCCGATTCCTTGAACCGGCCAGCCAGCGGCTTACCGGCTGTTTCCCCCCTCCATGCGCACCCATGTGGTTTTGGGGAAATGGGGGCCAGTTCTGTGAACCGGCCAGCCGGCAGCTTGCCAGCTGTTTCCCCCCTCCATGCGCACCCATGGGGGTTTTTGGGAAATGGGGGCCGGTTCCTTGAATCGGCCAGCCGGCGGCAAGCCGGCTGTTTCCCGCTTCCATGCGCACCCACGGGGGTTTTGGGAAATGGGGGCCGGTTCCTTGAACCAGCCAGCCAGTGGCTTGCCAGCTGTTTCCCCCCTCCATGCGCACCCATGGGGGTTTTGGGGAAACGAGGGCCGGTTCCATGAAATGGCCAGCCGGTGGTTTGCCGGCTGTTTTGCCCCTTCCATGCGCATCGATGGGGGGTTTTGGGGGAAATGGGGGCCGGTTCCTTGAACCGGCCAGCCAGCGACAAGCTAGCTGTTTCCCCCTTCCATGCGCACCCATGGAGGGTTTTGGGGAAATGGGGGCCGGTTCCTTGAACCGGCCTACTGGCAGCTTGCCGGCTGTTTCCCCACCCCTTTTTCTCTTGACGTCTGTAAAAGCATGGGATTTAACGGAGAACTTATATTTTTCTAGGGTATCGAGAGGGTGGGCTTATGCCTCCTGAAAAAAAATGTACGAGGACCGTCGGGTTGTATGTGTTCGTACACCTGAATGGCCGTTGCCGACATCCTTGCTGGTGGCGTCATCCCAGGAACTTTTTCGGGGCATCGGGAGAGTAGACTTACGTCTCCCAAAAAAACGTACGAGGACCGTCGGGTTGTACGTGTTCGTACACCCGATCGGCCGCCGCCAGCATCCTTGCCGGTGGCGTCATCCCGAGAACTTTTTCGGGGCATCGGGAGAGTAGACATACGTCTCTCAGAAAAATGTACGAGGACCGTCGGGTTGTACATGTTCGTACACCCGAATAGCTGCCACCGGCATCCTTGCCAGTGGCATCATCCCAGAAACTTTTTCGGGGCATCGGGAGAGTAGACTTACGTCTCCCGGATAAACGTATGTGGGTTGTCAGGTTGTACGTGTTTGTACACCCGAACGGCTACCGCCAGCATCCTTGCCAGTGGCGTCGTCCCGGAAACCTTTCCGAGACCTCGAGAAGGATTCATAGAGCAGATAAAAATTCGTAAAGCCTCTGGGAAACTTGGGGTTTCCACCTAAAAAGACTTGACAGAAGGGTCACGCGTAAACTAAGCACGACCGGGCTGGGTGGATTAACATGGCCAGGAGGGCGGCCACCGGTAGATTCAGACGTGTTTCCGAAGGAATGATACCCGAGTCCGTCCCCCGGCCGTCCCCTTACACTGGGAAGGCGTTATGCGGTCGGGGCTCGACGAAACATAGTAAGAACATACGTAAAACGGTGAGGGTGGAAGGACTTACTTGTAGGGGCGTCATCGATGGGGATCGGAAGTCCTCGCTCCGGCACGGCGAAAAGGCGTCGGGGCCTCGAGCTGCTTTCCTCCTTCGGAATCGGTGGACGGTCGTTTCTCTCGAGGGTGTCAGTCTTCTTCCTAGGAAATCCCGCCCTTTGGAAACCCTTCGCTCCTCCTTCTTCCAGCCTCCTCTCTCCAGAAATTCCAGCCTGCTGAGTGGTGTAGGGGGCCACCCTCTTTATAAGGGGTTGCCTTCCTTCTTTGGGGGCGCCCGAAGATGGAAGGCGGCGTGATTCCGGCCTGATTATGCGGTTCACGTAATTGACGGATTTGCGAGATTTACGTGGTTAAATCGCATCATATTTTCCTGATTGATTTTGCTTGCCTTCTTGGGTAGCCCACCGGTAGCCGCTATGTGGTAGGCGCAAGCCAGCTGGTTCCCTGAACATTCGCACGAAGATGGGTTTTTGGGCTCCGGGTGCCGCTTCCTTGAAGCGGCTTGCTGGCATCAAGCCGGCTCCATCCCCCTAACTTTTCACCAAATGTGGGTTTTTTGGGGGTTCGGGTGCCGCTTCCTTGAAGCGGCAAGCCGGCTCCATCCCCCTAACTTTTTACCAAATATGGGTTTTTTGGGGTCCGGGTGCCGCTTCCTTGAAGTGGCTTGCCGGCGGCAAGCCGACTCCATCCCCCCAACTTTTCACCAAATGTTGGTTTTTAGGGTCTGGGTGTCGCTTCCTTTAAGCGGCTTGTCGCCGGCAAGCCAGCTCCATCCCCCTAACTTTTTACCAAATGTGGGTTTTTGGGGGTCCAAGTGCCGCTTCCTTGAAGCGGCTTGCCGACGGCAAGCCAGCTCCATCCCCCTAACTTTTTACCAAATTTGGGTTTTTTGGGGGTCCAGGTGCCGCTTCCTTGAAGTGGCTTGCCGGCGGCAAGCCGGCTCCATCCCCCTAACTTTTTACCAAGTGTGGGTTTTTGGGGTTCGGGTGCCACTTCTTTGAGGCAGCTGGCCGGCGGCAAGCCGGCTCCATCCCCCTGACGTTTTACCAAATGTGGGTTTTTTGGGGGTCCGGGTGCCACTTCCTTGAAGCGGCAAGCCAGCTCCATCCCCTTTTAAGCATGGGGTCAACAGAATGCCCCTCCCTAGGCCTGGTTGTATGACATTTGAGGAAGGAAACCAACATCCTAGGGTTGAATGACCCTCCATGCGTAGACGGTAGGTCATGTGAGATTTCACGCTTTCGTGAATTATCTATTGTAGGTCGGACAATAGAATCAGGTTTACACCCTCGGTCACTTGACCAGGGGATGCCATATTGCTAGCTGGTTGGTTGCGCGGCAGCCACCTTGTGGGTGCTGGTGACCGGGTAACAAGGTGGAAAGTGTTCGTGTGTCGTGCCCAAAGGTTGGGCCGTATCTCTCCACGTCTTAGATCTTGAACGGCTGATCACGCGGCAACCACCTTGTGGGAGCCGGCCATCGGGATGTGATGTGAAGGCTTCATGTGTTTCTTTTCTAAAAGTTGTTGTGAATAGTCACATCATGCTTTTTGTGACATTACTTTTCGTCCGGTTGGTTACGTGGTTGCCGCCTCGTGGGAGGCGGCAACCGGCTGAGGATGTGGTACGTTGCTTTTTCAAAAGCTGCCACTGTCACATTGGTCATGTCGTACCTTTCCAATTTTACCTTCGAGCTGGCCATTCACGTGGTTGCCGCCTAGCAGGAGGCGGCAACCAGCTGGTAGCATAATTGAAAAAAAGCTGCAACGAACGCAGTGAATGGTCACGTCGTACTTTTGTGATTTTACCTTTGAGCCGGCTATTCACGCAGTTGCCACCTAGCAGGATTCACGTGCTTCACGTGCTTTTGTACTTTTCTCGATTTTCGTTTGTCTTTTTCAGTTTCCGTGCAACTTTCTCGGTTACCATGCCTTGACCGTACCTTTTAAAAGTTGTCAGGAATCATTTCAGCTTTCTTGATTTTTTTGCAACCGGTTTTTGAACCGGTTGCCGCTTCCAACCACGTGGAATCTGGGTAACTCATTTTCCTATATGTATAGGGGAGGTCGTTGGAAATTTTCTCATCCCTCCCTCTCGTTTTCACTCCTCCCTTGAGCTTTCATTTGGATTTTCTTCCATCTTTCCCTAAATTCTTCCTTTGAGCTTTAATCAACATGCCTTGCACCAAAAATGTTACGGGGCACGTCCGCCAATCTGCTTCTGGGTCTACGCGACAATGGTTGGATCTTCTGCCGGAGACTTTGAGGAACATGCCGGTGGAGGAGCTCAACTGTCCTAAACGGGCTGAGTTGGCCCGCTTGGCCGTTTTCTTTGAATTGACTGGCAATGGCTGCGACGCTACTTCAGCCGAGGCCATGTCTCACTGGTGGTCGGGAGAACGGCGACGGAGCTCTGGTGCTTCTAGCTCACGTGTGCCAATGGAAGGCGAGGCTTCTGCGGAGACTCCCCTTCAAAGCTCACGGTGCCGGATGCGTTGCAAGGCCACCGTGGACTGGCAACAGCATCTCGCTGGAACTCCATTAGGGCCGTTTGAGATTCCTGATGACGTGGCGTCGAAGGCGGGATCGGTCCGGCTGGCACTCCCTTGGTATCGAACTCCGACAGGTTCCGAGGAGGACGCGGCTGACGGTGTGGCTCCCCCAAAAATTGATCAGGATTTGGTGTCCCCCGTCGACAGCTGCTTGGCCATCAAGACGGCGTTACATGGGAGGCTGGCCAAGTTTGACCAATTGCCGGAGGTGGAGCAGCTGTTTGCCAAGCAAGGTTTGCTTCCTTTTGTCTGGGACTTCCGCTGGGTCGAGACCATCCCCGGCTTGGTGGCCAAGATGTACTCCAAACTATCGGTGGTGGAGTCGCGACTTTATTTGAGCCTTCAGTCGAGACTGATAGAATTTTCTGACGCGCTTCTGTTCGAGGTGTTGGGACTCCGCTTTACCAGTTTGGACATTTTCTCCCCCTTGTCGAACATTCCTTGGAGCATCAGCGACATCAATGTGGCAGTTGCTAGAGATGCCGATTTTGACCAACAGATCGTTAGGGCTCCGGACCAGAACTTGGTCGCCCACCTCATCTCCTTTGTCCTTAACAACACAATCCTCCCAAAAGGGGGGCATTGGGACGAAGTTAGCGTGGCGACTTACCTTGTGACTTTCACGGTGGTAACGGGTTGCTAGGTGAACTGGGCGGCGGCGGTTCGACGCCAGATGCGTGGCGTGATTCTCCCGGTCCGGCGGCCTCCCAACCAGTTGCTCTTTGGGGAGGCGATGGTGGAGCTAGCTCGCTTCCTCCGTATCTCAACCAGAGGCTAGCAGAGGGTTTCGCTCCAAACTCGGCCCATTACATCAGTCGACTTGGGTCAGTACGAGAGGCTTGCCTCTAAGCGGTCCAGCTTGTCATCTAGCGGGTGGTCAACCGGGCGCCGTCCTCCTGCTCCTGCTTCTACTTCATGGTCTACTGGTGGAACTTCTCTAAACCCGGATTACGCCGAGGATTTGCGCGCGTCGCTGGACCGTCTCTATGCTCGGGATGAAGTGATTATCCGACTGTTGAGCAGAGAAGATCGGTTGATCTGGCTAGTCGACCGGATAGAGCGGCGGGAGCGGGCTTGTGACTTGCAGACACGGGAGTGCCAGAGAACTGACACCTAGAGATTTGAGCCTCGGAGGTTTGAACCCTTAGAGTCTTCTAAGGAGGAGTAGTCTATCTGTACCCCGCCCCTTTTAAATGATGAATAATATCTTAACTTTAATGGAAATTTCTCCATAACTATCTTCTCGAGTGTTCTTGTGAGTTTGTGGGCGAGATTCGGAGTAACGACTCTAAGACCACGTTCGTGTCATGTTGGGAATTTTGGGCGAGCCGGTAGCCAGGTTATCTTACCAGCTTGCTAGATCGGCGGCTGGTCGGCTGCCTTCCCGACCCATTTGCGCAGTAATGGGGTTTTGGGGAGACGGGGGTCGGTTCCTTGAACTGGCTAGCCGATGGCTTACCAGCTGTTTCTCCCCTTTCTATGTGTAGCCATGGGGGTTTTGGGGAAACGGGGGCCGGCGGCTTGCCAGCTATTTCCCCCTTCCATGTGCGCCCATGAGGGGTTTGGGGGAAATGGGGGCCGGTGGCTTGCCGGCTGTTTCCCCCTTCCATGCGCACCCATGGGGGGTTTTGGGGAAATGGGGGCCGGTTCCTTGAACCGGCCAGCCGGCAGCTTGCTGGCTGTTTTCCCCTTTCATGCGCACCCATGGGGGTTTTGGGGAAATGGGGGCCAGTTCCTTGAACCGGCCAGCCGGCGGCTTGCCGGCTATTTCCCCCTTTCATGTGCACCCATGGGGGGTTTTGGGGAAACGGGGGCCGGTTCCTTGACCTGGCTAGCCGGCAACTTGCCGGCTGTTTCCCCCTTTCTTGCGCACTCATGGGGGGTTTTGGGGAAACAGGGGCCGGTTCCTTGAACCGGCCAGCTTGCGGCTTGCCGGCTGTTTCCCCCTTCCATGTGCGCCCATGGGGGTTTTGGGGTAACGGGGGCCGGCGGCTTGCTGGCTGTTTCCCCCTTCCATGCGCACCCATGGCGGGTTTTGGGGAAACAGGGGCCAGTTCCATGAACCAGCCAGCCGGCGGCTTGCCGGCTGTTTGCCCCTTTCATGCGCACCCATGGTGGTTTTGCGGGTGCCGGCAACCGGGTTTCCTTACCGGTTTGTCGGTGGCGGGTTGGTCGTACACCCGACCCATACATCTAAGTACGGTTTTCGGGGTGCCGGCAACCGGGTTTCCTTACCAATTTGTCGGTGGCGGGCCGGTTACACACCCGACCCATACGCCTAAGTATGGTTTTTTGGGTATGTTGAGGAGTCGATCATACCTGGGTACTGGTGGCGGTGGCCGGTCGTTTTACTTGACAATCAGTTGATTTTTCTGTGCATCGTCTCGTCTTGCACGGTTTGTGGTCTGGGCATCCAACGGTTTGAGCTGGCGTGCATGTGCGAGCTTTCCTCACCTTTGCCTGGGATGGTTGACGTTCTGACTTGGATTGTGTTGAGGAGTCGAACGTCCTTGGGTAATGGTGATGGTGGCCGGCTGATCTTACCTGGCAACCGGTTATTTTGCCTGCACACTTGATTATACATTAGTTCCAAAGGTGGGGAAGGAGTGTTGTTCCTTCCCCTCATACATGAATATCTGTGCCGTGTTGTGTAGAAAGGTTGGGACGTTTTCTGGTGACTCCTTTTCTGGCATTTGGTTTTGTTGCTTCTGTATAGGGGTTTTCAAGTGGGTGCCCATGACGGAGTTTGCGCAAGGTAGCTGTTTCGACCCAATCGTGCTATCCGGACCTGTAGGGGAATGAAAGGTGGCTCACCTCACGTCAAGAGATAACTGCTTGGACATTCACGCATGTGAGTTTGGAAACGTAGTTCCCTTGTCCAGTAGAAGCGACCCTTAGGCGACAAAGATGGGTTGAGAGGAGAGATCCGAGAGCTATCCTTCTGCCCATAGTCATGCCGATTCAACCTCACTAGTTCGCTCCGGGGTTGTAGAAATGTTGGGTAGAATCATGTGGGTCTCGGAAATGTGGTCATCGGGACCCGAGGGTGGAAGCGACTTTCAGCGGGATGCCAAGCCCAATGTTGACGACTTAGCTGGGATGTCAAGCCCTAGGATAAGTGAAAATAAAGGAGAAGTGGGTGTCGGCAAATGGGTTCTGGCACTCGGTTGTATTGGCGGACTTCGATGGGTTGCCAAGCCCTGAAAGAAGGGGACACTTGGTCAATCGCGACAAGCCAGGTATTGGACTGCCAACAGACGACGGAATCCTAATATCTACCCTTCCCTTACACAGGAGTCCATATGCTTTCAGGACTCAGCAACAAGTAACTTTTCCTTTTCTTTTTCTTTTTTTTTTTTTTTTTTTTTTTTTTTTTTTTTTCCGTTTCGTTT
>JAMKPZ010000698.1:0-19005 GCA_024699675.1 Amphibolis antarctica
GCCTAAGGAAGTACAAGCTCAGATTGAACCCATCAAAATCAACCTTCGGGGCCACCACCGGGAAGCTCCTTGGCTTCGTCATTAGCAAGCAGGGCATCGAGGTAGATCTCGACAAGGCAAAAGCAATTTTAGACATGCCTCCACCACAGACGGAACAACAAATACGGAGCTTGCTAGGAAGGCTACAATACATCGCGCGTTTCATCTCACGCCTCACGCTAATCTGCAACCCTTTCTTCAAATTGTTGAAGAAAAACACCAGCTTCACATGGACTGCAGAATGCCAAGTCGCCTTCGACCACATCAAACATTAGCTGTCCTAGCCACTGGTTCTCGTACCACCTCACCCTGGATGACCGCTTTTCTTGTACATGTCGGTAACAGCTTCCTCCATGGGAGCGGTATTGGGCCAACATGACATCACCGGCAAGATCGAGCAGGCTATATACTACCTCAGTAAAATGTTTATTGAGATAGAAGAACAGTATGAGCTAATTGAAAAGTACTGTCTCTTGCTGGTCTAGATGGTGAAAAAGTTACGACACTACTTGGTGGTCCATCCAGTTTTGTTGCTCAGCCGCCTAGATCCCCTGCGCTACCTCTTCGACCAACCGGCCTTGGTAGGCAGGTGCGTAAAATGGCAAATGCTCCTTGCAGAGTTCGACATCCGGTATGTATCCCAGATTTCTACATCAAGAATCTGAGCACCCATCTTGTTCAACTCCGATGGCACAAAGATGGAACAGGGTGAGTAATCAAGGTTTGTCCTTACCCCCATGATCTTTGCTGATTCTGAGTGGTTACAAGATAACCACGGGAGATCACTCCTCCCCTTGAATGAGTATCCAACCTCCCATTCTTTACCTAGCCCGAGTGCCACCCGACAATGACAGAGATCACAAACTTCGGCTCCCTTTAGGTAAGGTATCCCCTCTTGGTACACCAGCCGCGACAACGTCGGGATATTTTACTTTCCAACAGCATGTGGGGAGGGCTAGTAACATTCTTTTATTTAGTTTTCTTATCTTCTATTTTGTAAAAGAGAAGAACAAAAAAAAAAAAAAAAAGAGAAGAAGAAAAGTCAGAGGCTAGAATACTTCTTCAATAGAAAAAAAAAAAAATGAAAAAGAGAAAGGAAAGAAAAAAAAAAAAGAGAAAAAGGAAAAGAAAAAAAAAAAAAGAGAAAAAGAAAAGAAAAGGAAAAGTTACTTGTTGCTGGACTCCGGTGTAAGGGAAGGGTAGATCTTAGGATTTCGCCATCTGTTGGCAGTCCAACACCCGGCTCGTTGTGATTGACCAAGTGTCCCCTTCTTTCAGGGCTTGGCAACCCATCGAAGTCCGCCAACACAACCGGGTGCCAGAACCCGGTTGCCAGCACCCCGAAAACCAAACTTAGACGTATGGATCAGGCATTTAACCGGCCCGCGACTAGCAAACCTGTAAGCAAAACCGATTGCTGGCACCCCGAAAACCATACTTAGACCTATGGATTGGGTGTTTAACCGGCCCACCACCAGCAAACTGGTAAGAAAACCCGGTTGCCGGCATCCCGAAAACCATACTAAGACGTATGGATCGGGCATTTAACCGGCCCTCACCAGCAAACTGGTAAGAAAACCCAGTTGCTGGCACCCCGAAACCATACTTAGACGTTTGGATCGAGCGTTTAAATAGCCTGCCACTAGCAAACCGGTAAGAAAACCCGGTTGTCGGCACCCTGAAAACCATACTTAGAAGTATGGATCGGGCATTTAACCGGCCTGCCACCGGCAAACCGGTAAGGAAAACCGGTTGGCGGCACCCCGAAAACCATATTTAGACATATGGATCGGGTGTGTAACCGGCCCACCATCGGCAAATCGGAAAGAAAATCGGTTGCTGGCATCCCGAAAACCATACTTAGATGTATGGATCGGGCATTTAACCGGCCCTCCACCGGCAAATCGGTAAGAAAACCCGATTGCCGGCACCCCGAAAACCATACTTAGACATATGGATCGGGCGTTTAATCGGCCCACCACCGGCAAACCGGTAAGAAAACTCGGTTGTCGTCACCCCGAAAACCAAACTTAGACGTACGGATAGGGTGTTTAACTGGCCCGCCACTTGCAAACCGGTAAGGAAAACCGGTTGCTGGCACCCCGAAAACCATACTTAGACGTATGGATCGAGCGTGTAACCGGCCCACCACCGGCAAACTGGTAAGAAAACCTGGTTGCTGGCATCTCGAAAACCATAACTAGACGTATGGATCGGGCGATTAACCGGCCCGCCATCGGCAAACAGGTAAGAAAACCCGGTTGCTGGCACCCCAAAAACCGTACTTAGACGTATGGATCGGGCGTTTATCTGGCCCGCCAATAGCAAACCGGTAAGGAAACCCAGTTGTCGGCACCCTGTAAACCATACTTAGACGTATGGATCGGGCGTGTAACCGGCCCACCACCGGCAAACCGGTAAGAAAACCCGGTTGCCGGCATCTCGGAAACCATACTTAGACGTATGGATCGGGCGTTTAACCGGCCCGCACCGGCAAACCAGTAAGAAAACCCAGTTGCTGGGACCCCGAAAACCATACTTAGACGTAAGGATTGGGCGTTTAACCGGCCCGCCACCGGTAAACCGGTAAAAAAAGCCGGTTGCCGGCACCCCGAACACCATACTTAGACGTATGGATCGGGTGTTTTACCTGCCCGCCAGTAGCAAACCGGTACGGAAACCTGGTTGTCGGCACCCCAAAAACCATAATTAGACGTTTGGATCGGGCATTTAACCGGCCCGCCACCAGCAAACCGGTAAGAAAACCCGGTTGCCAGCACCACGAAAACCATACTTAGACGTATGGATCGGGCGTTTATCTGGCCCGTCAATAGCAAACCGGTAAGGAAACCCGGTTGCTGGCACCCCGAAAACCATACTTAGACGTATGGATCGGGCATGTAACCGGCCCACCACCGGCAAACCAGTAAGAAAACCGGTTGCCGGCATCTCGAAAACCATACTTAGACGTATGGATCGGGCGTTTAACCGGCCCGCCCCGGCAAACCGGTAAGAAAAGCCGGTTGCCGGCACCCCGAACACCATACTTAGACGTATGGATCGAGTGTTTTACCGGCCCTCCAGCAGCAAACCGGTAAGGAAACCTAGTTGTCGACACCCCGAAAACCATACTTAGACGTATGGATCGGGCGTGTAACGGGCCCGCCACTAGCAAACCGGTAAGAAAACCCTATTGCCGGCTTCCCGAAAACCATACTTAGACATATGAATCGGGCGTTTAACTGGCCCGCCACCGGCAAATTGGTAACGAACGCCGGTTACCAGCACCCCGAAAACCATTCTTAGACGTGTGGATCAGGCGTGTAACCGGCCCGCCACCGGCATACCAGTAAACCGGGAAGAAAACCCGGTTGCCGGCACCCCGAAAACCAAACTTAGACCTATGGATTGGGCATTTAACCGGCACGCGACTAGCAAACCTGTAAGAAAACCCGGTTGTCGGCACCCCGAAAAAGAAACTTACACCTATGGATCGGGCATTTAAGCGGCACGCGACTAGCAAACCTGTAAGCAAAATCGGTAGCCGGCACCCCGAAAACCATACTTAGACCTATGGATTGGGCGTCTAACAGGCCCACCACCGACAAACCAGTAAGAAAACCGGTTGCCGGCATCTCGAAAACCATACTTAGACGTATGGATCGGGCGTTTGACCGGCCCGCCCCGGCAAACCGGTAAGAAAAGCCGGTTGCCGGCACCCCGAACACCATACTTAGACGTATGGATTGGGTGTTTTACCGGCCCTCCAGCAGCAAACCGGTAAGGAAACCTAGTTGTCGGCACCCCGAAAACCATACTTAGACGTATGGATTGGGCATTTAACCGGCATGCAACTAGCAAACCTGTAAGAAAACCCGGTTGCCGGCACCCCGAAAAAGAAACTTAGACCTATGGATCGGGCATTTAAGCGGCACGCGACTAGCAAACCTGTAAGCAAAACCGGTAGCCGGCACCCCGAAAACCATACTTAGACCTATGGATTGGGCGTTTAACTGGCCCACCACCGACAAACCGGTAAGAAAACCCGGTTGCCGGCATCCCGAAAACCATACTTAGACGTTTGGATCGGGCATTTAACCGGCCCTCCACCGGCAAACCGGTAAGAAAACCCAGTTGCCGGCACCCCGAAATCATTCTTAGACGTTTGGATCGGGCATTTAAATGGCCTGCCACTAGCAAACCGTTAAGAAAACCCGGTTGCCGGCACCCCGAAACCCATACTTAGAAGTATGGATCGGGCGTTTAACTGGCCCGCCACCGGCAAACCGGTAAGGAAAACCGGTTGGCGGCACCCCGAAAATGATATTTAGACATATGGATCGGGCATTTAACCGGCCATCCAACGATAAGAAAACCCAGTTCCCGGCACCCCGAAACCGTACTTATACGTATGGATCGGGCGTTTAAATAGCCTGCCACTGGCAAACCGATAAGAAAACCCGGTTGCCGGTACCCCGATAACCATACTTAGAAGTATGGATCGGGCATTTAACCGGCCCGCCACCGGCAAACGGGTAAGAATACCCGGTTGCCGGCATCTTGAAAACCATACTTAGACGTAAGGATCGGGCATTTAACCGGCCCGCCACCGGCAAACCGGTAAGAAAACTTGGTTGCCGGCACCCCGAAAATCATACTTAGACGTATGGATCAGGCGTTTTACAGGCCCGCAATCGGAAACCGGTAAGAAAACCCGATTGCTGACTCCCCGAAAACCATTCTGAGACGTATGGATCGGGCGTGTAACCGGCCCGCCACCAGCAAACAGGTAAGAAAACCCGGTTGCCGGCATCCCGAAAACCATAATTAGATGAATGTATCAGGTGTTTAACAGGCGCTCCAGCAGCAAACCGGTAAGGAAACCCGGTTGTCGGCTCCCCGGAAACCATACTTAGATGTATGGACTGGGCGTTTAACCGGCCCACCACCGGCAAACCGGTAAGAACACCCGGTTGCCGTCACCCCGAAAACATAACCTAGACGTATGGATCGGGCGTGTAGCCGACCCACCACCGGCAAACTGGTAAGAAAACCCATTTGTCGGCATCCCGAAAACCATAATTAGAAGTATGGATTGGGCATTTAACCGGCCCGCCATCGGCAAACCGGTAAGAAAACGTGGTTGCCGGCACCCCGAAAACCATACTTAGACGTCTGGATTGGGTGTTTATCCGGCCCGCCAATAGCAAACCGGTAAGGAAACCCGGTCGCCAGTACCCCGAAAACCGTACTTAGACGTATGGATCGGGCGTGTAATCGGCCCACCACCAGCAAACCGGTAAGAAAACCCGGTTGCCGGCATCTCAAAAACCATACTTAGACGTATGGATCAGGCGTTTAACAGGCCCGCCCCGGCAAACCGGTAAGAAAACCAGGTTGCTGGGATCCCGAAAACCATACTTAGAGGTAAGGATCAGGCGTTTAACCGGCCCGCCACCTGCAAACCGGTAAAAAAAGCCGGTTGCCGGCACCCCCAAGACCATACTTAGACGTATGGATCGGGTGTTTTACCGGCTCGCCCGCAGCAAACCGGTAAGGAAACCTGGTTGTCGGCACCCCGAAAACCATACTTAGATGTATGGATCGGGCATTTAACCGGCCCTCCACCGACAAACCGGTAAGAAAACCCAGTTGCCGGCATCCCGAAATCATTCTTAGACGTTTGGATCGGGCGTTTAAATGGCCTGCCACTGGCAAATCGTTAAGAAAACCTGGTTGCCGGCACCCCGAAACCCATACTTAGAAGTATGGATCGGGCGTTTAACTGGCCCGCCACCAGCAAACCGGTAAGGAAAACCGGTTGGCGGCACCCCGAAAATGATATTTAGACATATGGATCGGGCATTTAACCGGCCCTCCATCGGTAAGAAAACCTAGTTCCCGGCACCCCGAAACCATACTTATACGTATGGATTGGGCGTTTAAATAGCCTGCCACTGGCAAACCGATAAGAAAACCCGGTTGCCGGTACCCCGATAACCATACTTAGAAGTATGGATCGGGCATTTAACCGGCCCGCCACCAGCAAACCAGTAAGGAAAACCGGTTGGCGGCACCCCGAAAATCATATTTAGACATATGGATCGGGCGTGTAACCGGCCCACCACAGGCAAACCGGAAAGAAAGCCGGTTGCCAGCATCCCGAAAACCATACTTAGATGTATGGATCGGGCATTTAACCGGCCCTCCACCAGCAAACCGGTAAGAGAACTAGGTTGCCGGCACCCCGAAAACCATATTTAGACGTATGGATCGGGCATTTAACCGGCCCACCACTGGCAAATCGGTAAGAAAACCCGGTTGCCGGCACCCCGAAAACCATACTTAGAAATATGAATCAGGAGTTTAACCGACCCACCTTCGACAAACAGGAAAGAAAACCCTGTTTCCGGCACACCGAAAACCAAACTTAGACGTACGGATCGGGCGTTTAACCGGTCCGCCACTGGCAAAACCGATAACAAAACCGATAACAAAACCCGGTTGCCGGCACACCGAACACCATTCTTAAACGTATGGATCAGGCTTTTAACCGGCCCGCTAGCAGCTATCCGATAAGGAAACCCGGTTGCCGGCATCCCGAAAACCATACTTAGACGTATGGATCGGGCGTTTAACCGGCCCGCCACCGACAAACCGGTGAAAAAAGCCGATTGCCGGCACCCCAAACACCATACTTAGACGTATGGATCGGGTGTTTTAGCAGCCCGCCAACAGCAAAACGGTAAGGAAATGCGGTTGTCGGCACCCCGAAAACCATACTTAGACATATGAATCGGGCATTTAACTGGCCCACCACCGGTAAATTGGTAACGACACCCGGTTACTAGCACCCTGAAAACCATTCTTAGACGTGTGGATCGGGCGTGTAGCCGGCCCGCCACCGGCATACCGGTAAACCGTGAAGAAAACCCGGTTGCCGGCACCCCGAAAACCATATTTAGACGTATGGATCGGGCATTTAACCGGCCCACCACTGGCAAAATCGGTAAGAAAACCCGGTTGCCGGCACCCCGAAAACCATACTTAGACATATGAATCAGGAGTTTAACCGACCCACCACCGACAAACAGGAAAGAAAACCCGGTTTCCGGCACACCGAAAACCAAACTTAGACGTACGGATCGGGCGTTTAACCGGTCTGCCCCTGGCAAAACTGACAACAAAACCGATAACAAAACCTGGTTGTCGGCACACCGAACACCATTCTTAAACTTATTGATCGGGCGTTTAACCGGCCCGCCAGCAGCAATCCGGTAAGGAAACCTGGTTGCCGGCATCCCGAAAACCATACTTAGACGTATGGATCGTGCGTTTAACAGGACCGCCACCGGCAAACCGGTAAGGAAACCCGGTTGCCGGCACCCCAAAAACCATACTTAGACGTATGGATAGTGCGTGTAACCTGCCCGCCACCGGCAAACCGGTAAGAAAACTTTGTTGCCGACACCCCGAAAACCATACTTAGACGTATGGATCGGGCGTTTAACAGGCCCACCACCAGAAACCGGAAAGAAAACCCGGTTGCCGACTCCCCGAAAACCATTCTTAGACGTATGGATCGGGCGTGTAACCGGCATGCCACCGGCAAACAGGTAAGAAATCCCGATTGCCGGCATCCCGAAAACCATAATTAGATGTATGCATTTGGTGTTTAACAGGCCCTCCAGCAGCAAATCGGTAAGGAAACCCGGCTGTCGGCACCCCGAAAACCATACTTAGACGTATGGATCGGGCGTGTAACTGGCCCGCCACCGGCAAGCCGTTAAGAAAACCCGGTTGCCGGCATCCCGAAATCCATAGTTAGACGTATAGATCTGGCGTTTAACCGGCCCGCCACCGGCAAACCGGTAAGAAAACCCGGTTGCCGGCACCACGAAAACCGTACTTAGACGAATGGATCGGGCGTTTAACCAGCCCACCACCGGAAAGTCGGTAAGAAAACCTGGTTGCCGTCACCCCGAAAACCAAACTTAGACGTACGGATCAGCAATCCGGGAAGAGATCCCGGTTGCTGGGACCCCGAAAAACATACTTAGACGTAAGGATCGGGCATTTAACCGGCCCGCCACCGGCAAACCGGTAAAAAAAGCCGGTTGCCGGCACCCCAAACACCACACTTAGACGTATGGATCGGGTGTTTTATCGGCCCGCCAGCAGCAAACCGGTAAGGAAACCCGATTGTCGGCACCCCGAAAACCATACTTAGACATATGGATCGGGCATGTAACCGGCCCGCCACCAGCAAACCGGAAAGAAAACCCTATTGCCGGCATCTCGAAAATCATACTTAGACATATGAATCGGGCATTTAACTGGCCCGCCACCGGCAAATTGGTAACGAAACCCGGTTACTAGCACCCTAAAAACCATTCTTAGACGTGTGGATCAGGCGTGTAACCGGCCCGCCACCAGCATACCGGTAAACCGTGAAGAAAACCCGGTTGCCGACACCCCGAAAGCCAAATTTAGACGTATGGATCGGGCATTAGCCCGGCACGCGACTAGCAAACCTGTAAGCAAAACCGGTTGCTGGCACCCCGAAAACCATACTTAGACCTATGGATTGGGCGTTTAACTGGCCCACCACCGGCAAACCGGTAAGAAAACCCGATTGCCGACTCCCTGAAAACCATTCTTAGACGTATGGATCGGGCGTGTAACCGGCACGCCACCGGCAAACAGGCAAGAAAACCCGGCTGCCGGCATCCCGAAAACCATAATTAGATGTATGCATCTTGTGATTAACAGGCCCTCCAGCAGAAAACCGGTTAGGAAACCCGGTTGTCAGCACCCCAAAAACCATACTTAGACGTATGGATCGGGCGTGTAACTGGCCCGCCACCGGCAAATCGTTAAGAAAACCCGGTTGCCAGCATCCCGAAAATCATAGTTAGACATATGGATCAGGCGTTTAACCGGCCCGCCACCAGCAAACTGGTAAGAAAACCCGGTTGCCGGCACACCGAAAACCATACTTAGACGTATGGATCGGGCGTTTAACCAGCCCACCACCGGTAAATCGGTAAGAAAACCTGGTTGCCGTCACCCCGAAAACCAAACTTAGACGTACGGATCAGCAATCCGGGAAGAGAACCCGGTTGCCGGGACCCCGAAAACCATACTTAGACGTAAGGATCGGGCGTTTAACCGGCCCGCCACCGGCAAAGAGGTAAAAAAAGCCGGTTACCGGCACCCCAAACACCATACTTAGACATATGGATCGGGTGTTTTACCGGCCTGCCAGCTGCAAATTGGTAAGGAAACCTGGTTGTCGGCACGCCGAAAACCATAGTTAGACGTATGGATCGAGCATTTAACTGGCCCGCCAACAGCAAACCGGTAAAAAAACCTTGTAGCCGGCATCCCGAAAACCATACTTAGACATATGAATCGAGCATTTAACTGGCCCGCCACCGGCAAATTGGTAACGAAACCCGGTTACCAGCACCCTGAAAACCATTCTTAGACATGTGGATCGAGCGTGTAACCGGCCCGCCATCGGCATACCGGTAAACCAGGAAGAAAACACGGTTGCCGGCACCCCGAAAACCAAATTTAGATGTATGGATCGGGCATTTAACCGGCCTGCGACTAGCAAACCTGTAAGCAAAACCGATTGCCGGCACCCCGAAAACCATACTTAGACCTATGGATTGGGCGTTTAACTTGCCCACCACCGGCAAACCTGGAAGAAAACCCGGTTGCCGGCATCCCGAAAACCATACTTAGACGTATGGATCGGGCATTTAACCTGCCCTCCACCTGCAAACCGGTAAGAAAACCCAGTTGCCGGCACCCCGAAACCATAGTTAGACGTTTGGATCGGGCGTTTAACCGGCCCGCCACTGGCAAACAGATAAGAAAACTCGGTTGCCAGCACCTTGAACCCCATACTTAGACGTATGGATCGGGCGTTTAACCGGCCCGCCATCGGCAATGTGGTAAGGAAACCCGGTTGCCGAAACCCTGAAAACCAGACTTAGACGTATGGATCGGGCGGGTAACCGGCCCGCCACCGGCAAATCGGTAAAAAAACCCAATTGCCAGCACCTCGAACACCACAATTAGACGTATGGATCGGGTGTTTAACCGGCCCTCCAGCAGCAAATCGGTAAGGAAACCCGGTTGTCGGAACCCTAGAAACCATTCTTAGACGTATGGATCGCGCATGTAACCTGCCCGCCACCGGCAAACTGTTAAGAAAACACGGTTGCCGGCATCCCGAAAAGCATATTTAGACGTGTGGATCAGGAGTTTAACCGGCCCGCCACCGGCAAACCAGTAAGAAAACCAAGTTGCCGTCACCACGAAAACCAAACTGAGATGAACGGATCAGGCATTTAATCGGCCCGCCACTTGGAAACCGGTAAGGTAAACCGGTTGCTGGCACCCTGAAAACCATACTTAGAGGTATGGATCGGGCGTGTAACTAGCCCACCACCGGCAAACTGGTAAGAAAACCCGGTTGCCGGCATCCCGAAAACCATAATTAGACGTATGGATCAGGCGTTTAACCGGCCCGCCACCGGCAAACCGGTAAGAAAACTCGGTTGCCGGCACCACGAAAACCATACTTAGACGTATGGATCGGGCGTTTATCCGGCCCGCCAACAGCAAACCGGTAAGGAAACCCGATTGCCGGCACCCCGAAAACCATACTTAGACGTATGGATCGGGCGTTTGTCTAGCCCGCCAATAGGAAACCGGTAAGGAAACCCGGTTGCCGGCACCCCGAAAATCATACTTAGACATATGGATCGGGCGTGTAGCCGGCCGACTACCGGCAAACGGGTAAGAATACCCGGTTGCCGGCATCTTGAAAACCATACTTAGACGTAAGGATCGGGCGTTTAACCGGCCCGCCACCGGCAAACCGGTAAGAAAACTTAGTTGCCGGCACCCCGAAAATCATACTTAGACGTATGGATCAGGCGTTTAACAGGCCCGCAAACGGAAACCGGTAAGAAAACCCGGTTGCTGACTTCCCGAAAACCATTCTGAGACGTATGGATCGGGCGTGTAACCGGCCCGCCACCAGCAAATAGGTAAGAAAACCCGGTTGCCGGCATCCCGAAAACCATAATTAGATGAATGTATCCGGTGTTTAACAAGCGCTCCAGCAGCAAACCGGTAAGGAAACCCGGTTGTCGGCACCCCGGAAACCAAACTTAGATGTATGGACTGGGCGTTTAACCGGCCCACCACTGGCAAACCGGTAAGAAAACCCGGTTGCCATCACCCCGAAAACAAAACCTAGACGTATGGATCGGGCGTGTAACCGACCCACCACCGGCAAACTGGTAAGAAAACCCGGTTGCCGGCATCCCGAAACCGTACTTATACGTATGGATCGGGCGTTTAAATAGCCTGCCACTGGCAAACCGATAAGAAAACCCGGTTGCCGGTACCCCGATAACCATACTTAGAAGTACGGATCGGGCATTTAACCGGCCCGCCACCGGCAAAACGGTAAGGAAAACCGGTTGGCGGCACCCCGAAAATCATATTTAGACATATGAATCTGGTGTGTAACCGCCCACCACAGGCAAACCGGAAAGAAAGCCGGTTGCCAGCATCCCGAAAACCATACTTAGATGTATGGATCGGGCATTTAACCGGCCCTCCACCGGCAAACCGGTAGGAAAACCAGGTTGCCGGCACCCCGAAAACCATATTTAGACATATGAATCAGGAGTTTAACCGACCCACCACCGACAAACAGGAAAGAAAACCCGGTTTCCGGCACACTGAAAACCAAACTTAGACGTACGGATCGGGCGTGTAGCCGGCCCGCCACCGGCATACCGGTAAACCATGAAGAAAACCCGGTTGCCGGCACCCCGAAAACCATATTTAGACGTATGGATCGGGCATTTAACCGGCCCACCACTGGCAAATCGGTAAGAAAACCCGATTGCCGGCACCCCGAAAACCATACTTAGACATATGAATCAGGAGTTTAACCGACCCACCACCGAAAAACAGGAAAGAAAACCCGGTTTCCGACACACCGAAAACCAAACTTAGACGTACGGATCGGGCGTTTAACCCAATCGGGAGTTTAACCGACCCACCACCGACAAACAGGAAAGAAAACCCGGTTTAACCGGTCCGCCACCTGCAAACCAGTAAAAAAAGCCGGTTGCCGGCACCCCGAAGACCATACTTAGACGTATGGATCGGGTGTTTTACCGGCTCGCCAGCAGCAAACCGGTAAGGATACCTGGTTGTCGGCACCCCGAAAACCCTACTTAGACGTATGGATCGGGCGTGTTACCGGCCCGCCACTAGCAAACCGGTAAGAAAACCCTGTTGCCGGCTTCCCGAAAACCATACTTAGACATATGAATCGGGCGTTTAACTGGCCCGCCACCGGCAAATTGGTAACGAAACCTAGTCACCAGCACCCCGAAAATAATTCTTACACGTGTGGATCGGGCGTGTAACCGGCCCACCACCGGCATACCGGTAAACCGGGAAGAAAACCTGGTTGCCGGCACCCCGAAAACCAAACTTAGACCTATGGATTCGGCATTTAACCGGCACGCGACTAGCAAACCTGTAAGAAAACCCGGTTGCCGGCACCCCGAAAACCAAACTTAGACCTATGGATTGGGCATTTAATTGGCACGCGACTAGCAAACCTGTAAGCAAAACCGGTTGCCGGCACCCCGAAATCCATACTTAGACCTATGGATTGGGCGTTTAATTGGCCCCCCACCGACAAACCGTAAAGAAAACCCGGTTGCCGGCATCCCGAAAGCCATATATAGACGTATGGATCGGGCATTTAACCGGTAAGAAAACCCAGTTGCCGGCACCCCAAAATCATTTTTAGACGTTTGGATTGGGCGTTTAAATGCCCTGCCACTGGGAAACCGGTAAGAAAACACGGTTGCTGGCACCCCGAAAACCATACTTAGAAGTATGGATCGGGCGTTTAATTGGCCCGCCACCGGCAAAACGGTAAGGAAAACCGGTTGGCGGCACCCCGAAAATGATATTTAGACGTATTGATCGGAAATTGAACCGGCCCTCCATCGGCAAACCGGTAAGAAAACCCAGTTCCTGGCACCCCGAAACCGTACTTAGACGTATGGATCGGGTGTTCAAATAGCCTGCCACTGGCAAACCGGTAAGAAAACCCAGTTGCTGGTACCCCGAAAACCATACTTAGAACTATGGATTGGGCATTTAACCGGCACGCCACCGGCAAACCGGAAAGGAAAACAGGTTGGCGGCACCCCAAAAATCATATTTAGACATATGGATCGGGCGTGTAACCGGCCCACCACCGGCAAACCGGAAAGAAAACCGCTTGCCAGCAACCCGAAAACCATACTTAGATGTACGGATCGGGCATTTAACCGGCCCTCCACCGGCAAACCGGTAACAAAACCCAGTTGCCGGCACCCCGAAAACCATATTTAGACGTATGGATCAGGAGTTTAATCAACCCACCACCGACAAACTGGAAAGAAAACCGGTTTCTGGCACACCGAAAACCAAACTTAGAGGTATGGATCGGGCGTTTAACCGGCCCACCACTGGCAAACCGGTAAGAAAACCCGGTTGCCGGCACCGCGAAAACCATACTTAGACGTATGGATCAGGAGTTTAACCAACCCACCACCGAGAAACTGGAAAGAAAACCCGGTTTCCGGCACACCGAAAACCAAACTTAGAGGTATGGATCGGGCGTTTAACCGATCCGCCACCGGCAAAACCGATAACAAAACCCGGTTGCCGGCACACCGAACACCATTCTTAAACGTATGGATCGGGCGTTTAACCGGCCCGCCAGCAGCAATCCAGTAAGGAAACCCAGTTGCCGGCATCCCGAAAACCATACTTAGACGTATGGATCGTGCATTTAACAGGACCGCCACCGGCAAACCGGTACGGAAACCCCTTTGCCGGCACCCCAAAAACCATACTTAGAAGTATGGATCGTTCGAGTAACCGGCCCGCCACCGGCAAAACGGTAAGAAAACTTAGTTGCCGGCACCCCGAAAACCATACTTAGACGTATGGTTCGGGCGTTTAACAGGCCCGCCACCGGAAACCGGTAAGAAAACCTGGTTGCCGACTCCCTGAAAACCATTCTTAGACATATGGATCGGGCGTGTAACCGGCACGCCACCGGCAAACAGGTAAGAAAACCCGGTTGCCGGCATCCCGAAAACCATAATTAGATGTATGTATCTGGTGTGTAACAGGACCTCCAACAGCAAACCGGTAAGGAAACCCGGTTGTCGGCACCCCGGAAACCATACTTAGACGTATGGATCGGGCGTGTAATTGGCCCGCCACAGACAAACCGTTAAGAAAACCCGGTTGCTGGCATGCCGAAAACCATAGTTAGACGTATGGATCAGGCGTTTAACTGGCCTGCCACTGACAAACCGGTAAGAAAACCCGGTTGCCGGCACCCCGAAAATCGTACTTAGACGTATGGATCGGGCATTTAACCAGCCCACCATCGGCAAACCGGTAAGAAAACCTGGTTGCCGTCACCCCGAAAACCAAACTTAGACGTACGGATCAGCAAACCGCAAAGAAAACCCGGTTGCCGGGACCTCGAAAACGATACTTAGACGTAAGGATCGGGCGTTTAACCGGCCCGCCACCGGCAAACCGGTAAATAAAGCCGGTTGCCGGCACCCCGAACACCATACTTAGACGTATGGATCGGGTGTTTTTCCGGCCCGCCAGTAGCAAACCGGTAAGGAAACCAGGTTGTCGGCACCCAGAAAACCATACTTAGACGTATGGATTGGGCGTGTAACCGGCCCGCCACTAGCAAACCGGTAAGAAAACCTTGTTGCTGGCATCCCGAAAACCATACTTAGACATATGAATCAGGCGTTTAGCAGGCCCGCCACTGGAAACCGGTAAGAAAACTTGGTTGCCGACTCCCCGAAAACCATTCCTAGACATATGGATCGGGCGTGTAACCGGCACGCCACCGGCAAACAGGTAAGAAAACCCGGTTGCCGGCATCCCGAAAACCATAATTAGATGTATGTATCTGGTGTGTAACAGGACCTCCAACAGCAAACCGGTAAGGAAACCCGATTGTCGGCACCCCGGAAACCATACTTAGACGTATGGATCGGGCGTGTAACTGGCCCGCCACCGGCAAACCGTTAAGAAAACCCGGTTGCTGGCACCCCGAAAACCATAGTTAGACGTATGGATCAGGCGTTTAACCGGCCTGCCACCGGCAAATCGGTAAGAAAACCCAGTTTCCTGCACCCCGAAAATCGTACTTAGACGTATGGATCGGGCATTTAACCAGCCCAGCATCGGCAAACCGGTAAGAAAACCTAGTTGCCGTCACCCCGAAAACCAAACTTTGACGTACGGATCAGCAAACCACAAAGAAAACCCGGTTGCCAGGACCTCGAAAACGATACTTAGACGTAAGGATCGGGCGTTTAACCGGCCCGCCACCGGCAAACCGGTAGAAAAAGCCGGTTGCCGGCACCTCGAACACCATACTTAGACGTATGGATCGGGTGTTTTTCCGGCCCACCAGCAGCAAATCGGTAAGGAAACCTGGTTGTCAGCACCCAGAAAACCTTACTTAGACATATGGATCGGGCGTGTAACCGGCCCGCCACCAGCAAACCGGTAAGAAAACCCTGTTGCTAGCATCCCGAAAACCATACATAGACATATGAATCGGGCGTTTAACAGGCCCGCCACCGGAAACCGGTAAGAAAACCTGGTTGCCGACTCCCCGAAATCCATTCTTAGACATATGGATCGAGCGTGTAACCGGCACGCCACCGGCAAACAGGTAAGAAAACCCGGTTGCCGGCATCCCGAAAACCATAATTAGATGTAGGTATCTGGTGTGTAACAGGACCTCCAACAGCAAACCGGTAAGGAAACCCGGTTGTCGGCACCCCGGAAACCATACTTAGACGTATGGATCGGGCGTGTAATTGGCCCGCCACCGGCAAACCGTTAAGAAAACCCAGTTGCTGGCATCCCGAAAACCATAGTTAGACGTATGGATCAGGCGTTTAACCGGCCTGCCACCGGCAAACCAGTAAGAAAACCCGGTTGCCGGCACCCCGAAAATCGTACTTAGACGTATGGATCGGGCATTTAACCAACCCACCATCGGAAACCGGTAAGAAAACCTGGTTGCCGTCACCCCGAAAACCAAACTTAGACGTACGGATCAGCAAACCGCGAAGAAAACCCGGTTGCCGGGACCTCGAAAACGATACTTAGACGTAAGGATCGGGCGTTTATCCGGCCCGCCACCGGCAAATCGGTAAAAAAAGCCGGTTGCCGGCACCCCGAACACCATACTTAGACGTATGGATCGGGTGTTTTTCCGGCCCGCCAGCAGCAAACCGGTAAGGAAACCTGGTTGTCGGCACCCAGAGAACCATACTTAGACGTATGGATCGGGCGTGTAATCGGCCCACCACCAGCAAACTGGTTGCCGGCATCCCGAAAACCATACTTAGACATATGAATCGGGCGTTTAACTGGCCCGCCACCGGCAAATTGGTAACGAAACCCGATTACAAGCACCCTGAAAACCATTCTTAGATGTGTGGATCGGGCGTGTAACCGGCCCGCCACCGGCATACGGGTAAACCGGGAAGAAAACACGGTTGCCGGCACCCCAAAAACCAAACTTAGACGTATGGATCGGGCATTTAACCGGCACGCGACTAGGAAACCTTTAAGCAAAACCGGTTGCCGGCACCCCGAAAACCATACTTAGACCTATGGATTGGGCGTTTAACTGGCCCACCACTGGCAAACCGGTAGGAAAACCCGGTTGCCGGCATCCCGAAAACCATACTTAGACGTATGGATCGAGCATTTAACCGGACCTCCACCGGCAAACAGGTAAGAAAACCCAGTTGCCGGCACCCCGAAACCATACTTAAACGTTTGGATCAGGAGTTTAACCATCCCGCCACTGGCAAACAGAGAAGAAAACCCGGTTGCCGGCACCCTGAACCCCATACTTAGACGTATGGATCGGGCGTTTAACCGGCCAGCCATCGAGAAAGCGGTAAGGAAACCTGGTTGCTGGCACCTCGAAAACCAGACTTAGACGTATGGATCGGGCGTGTAACCGGCCTGCCACCAGCAAACCGGTAAAAAAACCCGGTTGCCGGCACCACGAACACCACAATTAGATGTATGGATCGGGTGTTTAATCGGCCCTCCAACAGCAAATCGGTAAGGAAACCTGGTTGTTGGCTCCCCGGAAACCATACTTGAACGTATGGATCGGGCGTGTAACAGGCCCACCACTGGCAAACCGTTAAGAAAACCCGGTTGCCGCATCCCGAAAACCATAGTTAGACGTGTGGATCAGGCGTTTAACCGGCCTGCTACCGGCAAACCGTTAAGAAAACCCGATTGCCGGCACCCCGAAAACCGTACTTAGACGTATGGATCGGGCGTTTAACCAGGCCACCACCGGCAAACCGGTAAGAAAACCCGGTTGCCGTCACCCCGAAAACCAAACTTAGACGTACGGATCAGGCATTTAACTGGCCCGCCACTTGGAAACCGGTAAGGAAAACCGGTTGCTAGCACCCCGAAAACCATACTTAGACGTATGTATCGGGCGTGTAACTAGCCCTCCACCGGCAAACTGGTAAGAAAACCCTGTTGCCGGCATCCCGAAACCATAATTAGACGTATGGATCGGGCATTTAACTGGCCCGCCACCGGCAAACCGGTAAGAAATCCCGGTTGCCAGCACCCAGAAAACCATACTTAGACGTATGAATCGGGCGTTTATCCGGCCCGCCAATAGCAAACCGGTAAGGAAACCCGATTGCCGGCACCCCGAAAACCATACCTAGATGTATGGATCGGGCGTTTATCCGGCCCGCCATTAGCAAACCGGTAAGGAAACCCGGTTGCCGGCACCCCGAATACCATACTTAGACATATGGATCGGGCGTGTAACCGGCCCACCACGGGCAAACGGGTAAGAAAACCAGGTTGCCGGCATCATGAAAACAATACTTAGATGTATGGATCGGGCATTTAACCGGCCCGCCACCGGCAAACTGGTAAAAAAAGCCGGTTGCTGGCACCCCGAACCCCATACTTAGATGTATGGATCGGGTGTTTTACTGGCCCGCCAGCAGCAAACCGGTAAGGAAACCCGGTTGTCGGCACCCCGAAAACCATACTTAGACGTATGGATCGGGCGTGTAACTGGCTCGCCACCAGCAAACCGGTAAGAAAACCCTGTTGCCGGCATCCCGAAAACCATACTTAGACATATGAATCGGGCGTTTAACTGGCCCGCCACCGGCAAATTGGTAACGAAACTCGGTTACCAGCACCCTGAAAACCATTCTTAGACGTGTGGATCGAGTGTGTAACCGACCCGCCACCGGCATACCGGTAAACCGGGAAGAGAACCCGGTTGCCGGCACCCCGAAAAACAAACTTAGACGTATGGATCGGGCATTTAACCGGCACGCGACTTGCAAACCTGTAAGCAAAACTGGTTGCCGGCACCCCAAAAACCACACTTAGACCTATGGATTGGGCGTTTAACTGGCCCACCACCGGCAAACCGGTAAGGAAACCTGGTTGTCGGCTCCCCGGAAACCATACGTAGACGTATGGATCGGGCATGTAACAGGCCCGCCACCGGCAAACCGTTAAGAAAACCCGGTTGCCGGCATCCCGAAAACCATAGTTAGACGTGTGGATCAGGCGTTTAACCGGCCTGCCACCGGCAAACCGGTAAGAAAACCCGATTGCCGGCACACCGAAAACCGTACATAGACGTATGGATCGGGCGTTTAACTAGCCCACCACCGGCAAACGGGTAAGAAAACCCAGTTGCCGGCATCATGAAAACCATACTTAGACATATGGATCGGGCATTTAACCGGCCCGCCACCGGCAAACCGGTAAAAAAAGCCGGTT
>JAMKPZ010000699.1:0-48417 GCA_024699675.1 Amphibolis antarctica
AACCTCCAACTATTCCATTCTTATCAAAATTTATCTCTTCCCAAGGTAGGGGGTCTACACCTCAACCCCATTTCTTCTCCTCTCTTCAATTTTATCTTCCCAAGGTAGTGGGTCTACACTTCAACCCCCAATTATTTCATTTTTATCAAAATTTATCTCTTCCCAAGGTAGGGGGTTTACACCTCAACTCTCATTTCTTTTCCTCTCTTCAATTTTTCTTCCCAAGGTAGGAGGTCAATACCTCAACCCCCAATTATTCCATTCTTATCAAAATTTATCTCTTCCCAAGGTAGGGGATTTACACCTCAACCTCCATTTGTTCTCTTCTCTTCAACTTTATCTTCCCAAGGGGTCTACACCTCAATCCCCATTTCTTCTCCTCTCTTCAATTTTATCTTCCCAAGGTAGGGGGTTTATACCTAAACCCCCAATTCTTCTCTTCTTCTCAAAAATTTCTCTCTTTTTCAAGTAAGGGTTTTACACCTCAACCCCAAATTCTTCTTTTCTTCTCAAAAATTTATCTCTTTTTCAAGTAGGGGGTCTACACCTCAACTCCCAATTCTTCTTTTCTTTGCAAAAATTTATCTTTTTCTAAGGTAAGGGACCTACACCTCAATCCCCAATTTTTCTCTTCTCATCCAATTTTATCCCTTCTCTTAAGGTAGGGGATTTACACCTCAACCCTCAATTATTCCATTCTTATCAAAATTTATTTTATCTCTTCTTAAGTAGAGGATTTGCACCTCAAATCCTAATTCTTTTCGTATCAAAAATTTATCTCAACCCCCAATTCTTCTCTTCTTCTCAAAAATTTCTCTTTTTCAGGTACACTCATTTCTTCCACTATATTCTTCTCAATCTTACTTTCAATGTATTTTCAGTTCTCTATATTCCTCCTTATTCTTTCTCTTAAAATTGTTGTTCCTTTATATTCTTATCCTTCTAAGAATCATTTCTTTTAGTTTAGCATTTAATAAATAGCAATTCCCTTTTAACTCAACATTTAAGCTTTCTAAATGGTAGTTTTATTTCATCGTATTCTAACTTTGTGCCCTCTAGAAATAAATGAAAAGGAAAATTTGAAAAAAGTTTCTTTGTTGAAATATTAAAAAATTAGAAATGGAAAATTTTATGAGACCATTTGTGCACTTTATAAAAATTTAAGAAAATTTATATTTAATTTAAAAAAAATTAAAAAAATTCTAAATTTTTATCATTTTAACAATAAAAAAATTTCTAGAATTTTCTTTTCCTTAATTTATAGAAAGCACGAAAACCCTATAAAATGACAATTTTTTCTAATTCAGTTTATGTTAAGTTTTCAGAATAAGCGTTTCCTTATTGTGTTCATGGTTCATAATCTTTTAAAATAGTACTAGTCAAACTTTCATTGCTTTTAAAAGTGTTAGTCTTCTGCTGATTCAATCTTTTTGATTTCAAAATAGTAATTTTCTTTTGCATACTTGATTTTTCTTTTATGAATAATGTTTTCTAGTCCAGCATGTGTATGCCAATATATTTGAGCTTTTCAAAGGTGATTTTCTAACATGGATTGCAAACTTAATGAGTTCTCTACCTTAGATTTCGATTTTTAGTTCTTAACCTACAATCTCATCTAGGGAGGGGTATCTATTGACACCCTAAATTTGCAATCTTGTCTTCTTATGAGTTTTCACTTCAAAAATTAAAAAGGATAAATCTGTATAAAATCCATATAATGTTTAGATCAGACATTATAACTATTTCCATCACCTTAAGAGAGAACTTTTTAGTGTTCTATACAGAATAAGGTTTGTTATAATGGTTATCAATGTTCTAGAAGACACGTTGAGACAATTTTTTAGAACATGATTTGGAATAGTATTCGTTATAATGATTTGTAATTTTTCAAAAAATGTATGTATTGGTCCTAAGTGTGTCTTCTATGTTTTGTAGTACTTTTGGATAGTTTAGAAAGTTTTATGACTTTATATTCATTTTCTCCAAGGTCGGATATTTTGGTTGGCTTTCATTTGTAAGTGGTCTGGAAGTTTTGGCCCAATTGGGAACTTCTAAACTTTGCTATGATTCACTTGTTGGCCTATTCTCTTCTATGGTTGGTTCGGAAGTTCTAACCCCAAGTTTAGAACTTCCAAGGTTGGTTTTCATTTAGTCATTGGCTTATTCTTCTCTATGGTTGGTTCAAAACATCAGACCCCTAGTTCGAATCTTTTGAACCTAGCTTGTGCCCAACCATTGTCTCTTCTTTTTTTGTGGCTAGTTGGGAACATATGCCCTCTAGTTCGAAACTTCTGAACCTAGCTTATACCTAACTACTATTTCTTCTTTCCCTATGGCTAGCCCAGAATATCTAATCCCTAGTTCAAAACTTCTAAACCTACCTTCCCCAACCTCATTACTTGATCTTGGCTTGGAACGTTTAGCCCCTAGTTTGAAACTTTTGAACCTATCTTCTCTTATTTGTTTCTTTGTTTTTTCTTAGGAGTTTGATGGCCAAGGTTCTAACCATCCAAACTCATTCACCCCTTTCTTGTTTGATGGCTTAACTTTGGATCTTCCATAACATTCATTAAGGGTTCAGAAGTTGTAAAATCAAGAAGATTTTAAACTACACGGCATTTTAAAATAACAGAATCTCCTATGTGGACAAATCAAAGGTCACCACATAGGATTAGTTGGGATTTTTACGAAGTAATTATTGTTTTAAATAGTATTGAATGTGATTTAGTTGGGGTTTTGTGAAGTAATTAGGTTTTTTACCTAGACCCTTGGTTGCATTCGACCCTTAGCATTTTGGTGCACTTGAGCTCCTAATTCCTTCTTCAAGCTTCTGATCTTCTGACGACTACTTAGTTGTTTGAGCCTCTGTGTCCCTGATAACCCTTGAGCAACCTCTTCGATGACCTCTAGCCTTCAGTGACCTCTCCTCCTCCATCGATTCAGGTAAGTTCACCCTACTGTCCCTTAATCCAATCCCTTCATTTCGTTACCCAAACCCTAAATTCGTCGGAATTATTGTTGATGCTCTAATTTTCCCTTATACATGAATGCTTGAATGAAATCAATGATGGATTGTTTGTGCTTTTTACATGATTGATGGATTTCTTATATGATTTAACTGTAATATGCATTGTTTCATTATGGCTAGGGTAAGAACTTGAAATTGTATACAATATTATTTTGAATTCCTTTGTAATTCATGTTAAATTGATGGTTGGCCATTATTTAATTTGCACATGTTTCTTTCATAATCACATGAATTCTTGAATTGTTTTCATATATTTAATTGGATCATCATGGTAATATGCATGTCTTTACAATTTTAGCTCAAATTAAAATCAAGAATCATATGATGGAGGTTGGATGAATTTAAATTGAGAAGAAAATGAAAGATCCGTAGATATTTGTGATGGTTCATGTTGTACAAATTTTATTTCATGTGTTCTTGTGTTGTAATTTATAATTAAATGTATTTTCCACTTTCTTGAGTCATATCTTGTAAGTTCTCTCCACTTTTAGTTGCAAACCTTCAGGTCTAGATGTATTTTCTTTTCCAAAACCAATGTAATCTCAATTTAGTAGTATTTTTCTTGATTCATGTTAATCATTTTCTTTTATTTTACATGACATTTCGAAATGTAACCAATAATATTCAAATTGTAACAATCTAAATGGGGCCAATTTAGATAATTTGATGTTAGCTTTAGCTAGGTAAGTTGGATGTCTAACACTTTTTCAACTTGTACCTGAAGTGTTTATCTAAAATCTTAGGGTTTTCTTAGTTTTTCTCTTAACAAACTAAGTGATGATTCCTTAATTTCCAAGTGGACTTTTCTCCACTTTGTAATTTCCCACATTACAACAAGGTTAGGAAGAAAAGATCACTCATGCACAAAGGTATGGACACTAGTACAAACCATTCACCTAGACTGTAAGTTCACACCTAATAAAATCACACAGACTAAAATGATATAACAAAATTCACTATCTTTACAATTTTGTATTAGAAACACTATAGGAGCAATTTTGTCAAAAATTGTTATAACGGTAAACAAATTCATTATAACGATTTCAATTACCTTAGAAAATTCTTGAAAATTCTCAACAAAAATAATTGAAGAAAGAATCCTAACATCTAGATATATCAAATTTCACTATGTTCGAAGAAAATACTTCAACATCTGGATAAACCAGACTTCTCATGTTTGAATAAAAGACCCTAACTAGATTCCACATGTTTGGAGAAAACCTTGGACATCTGGATAAACCAAACCTCATAAAATTGGACACTTAGGAAAATCATTATAACAATTTGAAAAAACATTATAATGATTTTGGATTTTGCGTTTTTGAAAAAATTCCTTTCAATGATAAGATTTTAGATAATTTATATTAACATTCGGATAAGCTGGACTTTACAAATTAGGTACTTAGGAAAATCATTATAACAAACTAGAAATTCATTATAATGAATCTTCTCCCCAAAGTACATAAATTGGATCTTATGCAAATTGTTATAATGGTCTAAGGACCGTTATAACGAACCTTCTTGATAAAATTTAGGGAACCATTTTTTTTTAAATTTTTGTTATATCAGTGAGCCTTAATGGTATAAGGATTTAACATTTTCTTGAAACAAAAACATTCGGAACATGAATCGGAATAACAAATGTTATAATGATCAATGTTGCCAATTCTAGAAAAATATTACAATTAGTAAAAATGTTATAACAATTTTATTTGAAAAACTAGAACTAGCCATTAATCACGTTTAGAGCCTATAAATAGAAGTGATTTTCAACATTAATAGAAACCCTTTTGCAATTCTTTACATGCATTCTTTGCCCATACAACGCTCTAGCACTCAATGCATTTAGAGGTTCATTGCTAATTAGTTTAAAAGCTTTTGAAGGTGCAAGCTCCCATGGTCTTCATCAAAAGGCATCTTTCAACGGAAGTGCCTAGTGATCATATTGTAAATAGGTAGTTCTTGACTTGTTTGTTGGTTTTTACGTGTTTGACCCTAAACATAAGTGGGCTGCTCTTGGTTTCGAGTGGTTGGTGGGAGAGATTGTTGAGAACTCACTTCTACAAGTTTTGATGATGTCAAACATCTTTGGCAAAAAGATTCAAGTCTATTAAGCATGAAGCCATGAAGGTTGACAACTATGAAGAGAAGAAACAACTATGAAGAGAAGAAATGAAAGATCTATACATGAAGACATAAAGACACAAAACTCAAGCCAAATGTACTTCTAGATTTAAGGGTGAAGAGAATGAAGACAAGACAAGAACAAAGTCATTGAAGAGAATAAAGACAATTCAAGAGAAAAGAATGCACTTGAAATTATTTAGATAGTAATATAGGCCACTCACTTAGATCTTAAGTTCATGCCTAATAAATCTCACACAGACCAAAATGATGTAATGAAATTTACTATTCAATACAACATTTTGGGATTTTACTTTTGTTTTGTTGGTTTCCGCTTGGGTTTCAACCCTAACACTCAAGTGGGTTGCTTCCTTGTGTTTAGGAGTGGTTGATTGAAGAATTAAACCTTAAATTCTTGAGTGTAGTTGGTCGAAGTGTTGATTGAAAGTACAGATCATGTGCTAGAGGAGGGTGAAGAGCATTTTTAAAAATCGAATCGTAAATTCGTTTGTAATCGATTCGATAAATATGTGCAACAAAAATTGTAAAGAAATATGAACACAAGGATTTTTAAGGTGGTTCATCAAAGGGCTACGTCCACCTTCAAGTTATCTAAGCTTGAGCCTAAGTCTAATTTACTATAAAAAATAATTACACAACAAACAACATAATGCATGAGATACAACACAATACAAATAACTTGTAAAAATAAAATACAACATTGAACATGATAGTAAATATAAAATCATTCTCTAAATATCGTAACCAAGTTGATAAAATGGGTGTTTGTAAATTCGAGTGTAAATATAAAGGTAAAGTAAAAATAAAAGAAAAGGAAAAGGAAAGGAGCACCTAATGCTTCACTGTAATTTCTCCCTTCGAAACTTGCTTAGGCTGAGAACTTCTTTTTGTCTTTACTTCCAGTTCACCAGGTTGTCAATCTGGCAGGCCTTCCTTTTGACCTTGAAATGAGATTTTGGGCGTCACTCCTCAATTACACCAAGGAAAAAAGGAGGAAATAGTCAACGCCAAGAGTCTCTCCTTCAAGGATACGCTCAAGTTGAGAAAAGAACAGCAAACACACTATGTGAGTGATTGGAGAAGAGGAGGTCGTCAATCTCCTCTAGGAAGAAGTGAATGTGTGGAAGGTAGCAGATGGAGAAAATAGAGGATGCCCTGTGAATGGTGCCTCGAATGAGAAGGAAGGAGGGAGGGGGGGTTAGTTTCATGGCTACGGGACTATTTTATAGATGGGAGGAGTGGCAGTTCACGAGCTAGTAGTTAACAAGGATGTGCTGCACGTCTGGACGTGTGAGATCATTTCATGCAAGCCCACTTCTTTAGCCTGTCTGTCTACATTCTCCATGGTTGAGCTTTAGCTAAATTAATTTTTAATTCTGCTCTTATATAAGCTTCCCTGCAATTTCTCATCGAATTTCTCTACAATTACTTAAGGAATACCTTTCGTGAAACACATCATATTACAGGAGAACTAATTCATAACATTTAGATCTTAACTATAATTGCAATCGCTATTACATCAATGATATTCATCGCACAGAACAAGTAGGGCACAGGCTCGAGGGTAATCTAGTTTACCCTCGTCTAAGTTCATGGGTAAACGACTTAACCCTCAGACTCTGCACTTAAACATAAATCATGATTTTTTCTGTCAATTAATCATTTTATCAGCAACCTATAGAGTCAATTATCAATCATTCATACCTTTTTCAATCGGTAATCACCACAAACAAAATTCACAACTTAAAACTTAATTCATGCATCATTAAAGTGAATAAATGTACATAATGCTCAAAAGTATAGTTAACCTTGTAATCATCATAATTCAATGCAAAATGCAACTAAAACTCATTAAAATGCATGAATTAATATCAATAAAATGCACACTTTTGAGTCTGAACAAATCCCCCATACTTAAGTTTTGCTAGTTCCTTAGCAAAATACTAAAATAAAACCATAGAAACTATGAAAGTAATAAAAACTACTAAATAAAATTAACTAAAACTATCTTAGGCCACTTTTGTATGGAACACAACTATACTTAGCAGGTGTAGCAAGCCTTTAAACCCCTAGGTTACCCTAGTGGCGGAGTTGTGTCTTTGAAGGGTTTTCAGTGGATACACCCACAATGTCAAAAGAAATAAAGAGAGAGAGAGAGAGACAGAACCAACCAAAGGATCATTTGAGTCACTTGTTGCTATAAAAATTTTAAGAGAATGAGGTGGCTCAATCTTACAACACTCTCTCCTTGCCCTTAAATCAAATAGACTCGTTTTAAAATGTGAATAAGAAGTCACCTATTCATGAGAACCATTTGTCTCATGGAAGCAAGAGAAATTCACACATTCACTACTCTCAATTAGAGATTAATTCATTAAAGCAGACACACATCTCACCAACAAAAGAGGGTAATTTAAGGTAATCCATTCCTTTCTAAGATATTGGAAAATGCTTTGGCCGGTAGACAAGGGATAGGGCAATAATACACCATCACTCAAAATGTTAATTTGTTGATATAATATCATTCTCCTTCATTCTCACATCCCAAGTAACTTTGAATATTTTCCTTTTCTACCCATATTGACATTGATCCCTTAAATTTTTTTGGTTCTTTTTCGATTTTTTTTTCTTTCCTTTTCTTTTCTTTTTTCAATATTTTTTTCATTATATATATATATATATATATATATATTACAGTACTTCGTTCTTCCTTTTCCTTTCTTTTTTCATTTTTTTTTCAATTTTCAAAATAACACAAAGTAAATGACATAACTAGCATTGCACTCTTAGAACTTCTAAATGACCCTTTATCAATTAATTTCACTACCTTATATCTCCATAACCTAATTCCCAAATGAACTCTATGGTGCATTAAAGCTCATACCCTTGCTAGCTTCCTTCACATAACCTCTAACTCAGAAAAGTTTGGGAGATACCTTAAGATAATGTTCACCAAAATGGAAAATTTTTCATATCACGATCATTTTTATGGTAGCCCTCGGCATAGGTTTATCTCTCCACAAAAACAAGGTAATGAGAAAGTAAAATAATCCACTTTTGAAAACTAGGTTAACAAGGCATTAATTCCAATGAAACTGGAAGACTCAACCCATTACACAAGTTAATTTGAAATTCATCTCATCTAAGGGCAATAGGTACCTTGGAATTGGCTCTGGAAATTCTCCTCTCAATATAATAGGGTCTTCCCATTAATTCTAATAGCAATACTTGAAACTTATATTCTTCAAGGTTTGTTTTTGAGTAAAAACATAAAAGATATTAAAGATGTGAAAATCAAAGAAAATCACAAATATCGGAAAAGAAAATTTTAAAAATTTTGAACAATTTTAACATACTTAAACTACTTAAACATAAACCTTAAGCATAAACCTTCCCCCCCATACTTAAACTTTGCATTGTCCTTAATGTAAATGGAAAAGTTCAGTATAGATAGGAAATTTCATGACAAATACGAAATATAATAAACATCCCCAATATCAAACATGAAAATGTGATGCATGCTAAATAATGCATTGAACTTAATAGGATGAAGCATGTGAAATGCATAAGTAATGCTGCAAAAATTAAATACAATTGCTATACATCAATAAAGAATGATGATAAGGAGGTGATATATTTTTTTCTTCATAGAAACAATATAAAAGAAATAAAAAAAGGGCTTAAATATAATTAAAGTAAACATACTACCTATTGTTTGTTGTCCAGGTTGTTTTTCTTGTGGAGTAGCCATAATTGTTCTTATTATAGGTGTTTGGACTAACTTATGAGATAAATCCCTAGACCAACATGACATACAACATTTAAATATAAAAGAAGATTTGCTTGTGTACCATCATTAAATAAGTTTTAGCTGTCATTTCATGTTGTCATGCAACAAGTACATCTGTTTACAATAATACCACAACTGTAGTAAATGATATAAAATTTCAAATTTAATAAAAACATGCAATAAAACAATAAAGATGTTCATTTAGATTTGAGCACAATACAACAAAGATGTTCCAAAAGGAATAACAAACATTGCAAGTGTTCAATAGGGGAGTGTTGAAACAACCCACAACCAGGTTTGTGAGTAAACAAGTTTAACCTCAAACTAACACGTGGGCAGACAAAAAATACTTCACACAGTGTTGCAGAGTATTTGCATAGGGAATTAATTCATATAACTACATTGTAGAAGCAGGCAAGATTAATTGATGAATAAGTTCAACATTGCAACCTCCATCAAACAGTTGGATCTTGTAATAATAAAGACTATTCCATCCACAATAAATAAGTGTCTCCATTGATGAAATAGAAAGCTTTGATTTTTCCTTCATAAGGCATGTCAGGTTCTCCTAGATCCTCTAGTTGCAATTCAATGTAGACTCGATTCCATTCCCATTTCGCATTGTCCTATACCCTCCAAATTTCAAATTTCATATCAGCATCTCACCATCGAATTAAACTCAGAGATTCAAGTTCTCCATTAGTTCCCCCAAATATAGCCAGCTCAACTAAATTAGAGAGTGAAATTGACAGTGCACCCATAGGGTATGGGATAGGTAGGAGCTTCACTGATTCATCTTCAATATTGATGGCAATAATCGTAATCTCATCAACATATGTAGGTATACAACTTATTATAAAGTAAATGATTTCATCAGTAATCACATGATTTCTATTATTTGTTGGTCTTCCTCCAAAATAAACTTCTCTAACAGGTTGTCATTGATGTTTTGAGGTTCTTTCCAATAAAATAATTTATACATTATCCTCTTATCAGTACCCTTAAATGTTAAAATTGCACCTGAATTAAGTAAAACACACTTTTCTCTGTTAGGGTTTGGGAGTAAGAACTCTATATTTGTAGTAGGATTCTTAATCCCAATATCAGATATGTTAGAAAAGTATTCTCCATAATACTTGAAAATAATTAATCCCCCGTTACATCCTAAAATATTATGAATTCCTTCTAGTGATGTAGGTGGAATTCCTACCTCAGAATCAATTCCATGATACATATATTTTCCTGGAAGTACATCATTCCAAATCACTCCACTAATTGTATTTCTCATTTTGTATGCTTGGCATGAACAAAAGTACTGCTTTGAAATAAATGCCTGTACACTCTTGCTCACACAACTTAGTTTGCACAACTCTCTCGCTGGCAAATAACTTAAAACCTCGCACAAGACATCTATGGGAATCTTCATCACTCACTAAAAGTCATTTGGCACAAAATAGTACATTTAATCAGAAAGAGAAATCAACTCGATATATCTAATAATCATGAAATAAATGTGCAATATACGAGTATTAAAATGACTGTACATAAATTTCCTAAGAATTTTGTCTACTGTAGCTTAACCTCAGACTAAGTTCAAGAGTAACGGTGTTTACCCTCAGAGTACCTCATGGGTAAACTCGTAATCCATTAATTAATTTTGGATCTCTTCATCTGACCGTTCGATTACCCGATTAACCTTATAAAAACTAGTAATGCCCATTCGTGCATTAACCCTCATTCCATGACCTACGTTCAAAATACTCTCCTTCTCCTACGACACACCATGGCTTCGACTTCCATTGCTCCTCCCCCTACTTCAGCAACAAACTTCGAGTGGATAAAGATGCTGAACTTCAAGAACTTCAAGTTGAATGCAGAGATGTGGCACAACGAAAGAAAATGAAAGCTCAAAGCTACAATTAGGGAGCAAGAACTCAAAATGGTAAGGGAAGACACTACTGAGTGTCTAAGATAGAGTAAGGAAGATGGTATTGTAGTTCCAACCTTTCTTAAGGATAAAATAGCCTCTCACATTGAGAGAGAGGTAGGGTAGGAGTAGTTAGCTCACCCTAAAAATCATTTAACACAAGAGTTGGTTAGGAGGAAATGTATTTTCTGGTTTCATAGAGAAGTCTTTTGTTTAGCCACTACAGGGTCTATTAAGATTAGAACAAAGACTTATATTGCAAGCCCGTGACAAGCAATCACACCAACAAAATCCATTTCAACTAAGGAGTGGAGATTACTATGATTTGAGCAATTTGAGTTGGTATCTTCAGAATGGCACAAGGGTAGCCTCCAACGTGATAAGACAAAAGAGAAGATATTGAAGGAGTTTCAACATTTTTGCACCAAGGTGGAAAGAGAATTCACCTGCCTCCCCACTGAAGTATCAGAGCCATTAATAACTACACTCAACAAACATGGCAAGATGAGTGTGCACTTAGGCCCAACAAGGCCTTAGATTAGGAAATTGTTTTGGTTAAGGCTGAACTATGGTTCATGAAGGCTGTCCATTCAATCATTAAGGATTTAAATTGTACCTCAGTGGTTCGAAATGAAGTCTTTGCATGCCTCCTTGAAGATAGAGATGAAAGGGAGTAGTATGAGTTTTTCATGCAGACATATCTCTCTCTGGGAGAGAGTTTTGAAATTGCTGAAATTGCCTCCCAATGTGCTATGTATGAGTGGAGACAACACATGGCTGAAAAAGCTGCATTTGTTGCTGAAATGGCTGAAGTTGAAGCCCTTCAAAAGGCAGCAGAAGTAAAAATTAAACAAGAACCATGGGAGTCTAATTTTAGATAGTTTAGTGAAATGATGGTCGGCCCTTCAGAATCACAGGGGATTGAGAAAATAATTGAGGAACATCAACCTCAAGAGTGCAGTGAAGAGGAAGAAGAAAAAGAAGAAGAAGAAGAAAAATAGGAAGAGGGAGAAAAGAAGAACCACATCAACACCAACAACAAGAGCAACAACAAGAGGAGCATATTCCCACAATCGGACAGGAGGAAGAACAATTAGAAAGCAGTGATGATGAGCTCACCCTAGGTGAGTTTATTCATCAACACAAGAAGGCACATCCTCCTTCCAAGGATACAATAGTCCTTCAGGAAACTCCTCATGTTGAAGAAGCTGAGGTTCAGGTGGAATTTTAGGTATAATTAGGGTTTTAGTTTGAATTTTAACTTCCCCCCTTTTTAAGTAATTTAAATTTTCATGTTTCATTCGTACTTAATTGTTAATTTTAGGAGGAAGAACCTATTGTTGGAACAGTTGTTCCATTTTTGGACCTCCAAGATGCTGAAGGGGTAGATCAGACCATCGATGAAGCAATTCAATTTGCTTCAGAAGAGGGTCAGGTATAATTAAAAATTCATTCCTTTCAATTCTTTTTTTTTAAAAAAAGTTTTTAAGTTTTCTTTTTTATTCTTTTCTTTTAGTTTTAATTTTCTCCTTTTTTATATGTTTTTTTTTAAAATATTGTAGCATGCCCCTATAGAGTAGATTAGCTCCTCTAGAGAAGAAGAAAAGGAAGGAGGGACTACTGATAGTCCTCCTAGTCCATGCTCAATTGAAGGGAATCTAGGGTAGATAGAATTTACTACCGAGCAGCCAACTGAACCCAATGGAGTGGAAACTAGAGCACTAGTGGTGTACTCCCCACCCACTGAACCAAGTGCAGCAACTATAGAACCTTCAGCTCCATCCTCCTCAACATATACAAAACCAGCCCAACATACAAGCACAAATCCAGTGATTTTTAGAAATGCTAAGGCTCGGGAGAAATTTCAGAATATTAGGGATTTTGATATTCTTTTTAGTAGGCCAATGAACTTTGATTTCATGGATGAAATCAAGGATTTGCTGGAATTCCAAGGACTGCTAAAAGTCATCCTAAGGTTAGGTAATAATCTTAAATTAGAAAATTTAGTACTGGCCTTCTATTCAAATTTGCATGAGGAAGATAGGGTTTTTGTAACTTATGTGATAGAGGTAAACATTTACTTAACACTTGAATTCGTGTATGAGAACCTAGGATTAAGAAATGAGGGTGTAGAGATTCTAGAATCCTCTACAATGGCTGAATGGTCAGAACAAGATATGAAAAATTGCATGGCCATTAACCCTTGAATAAATTTGTTTAATAGGCTAAAATACATGAATGGAAAGGCTCATATGGTTGCATTAATATTAATCAAAACCATTTACCAAAGATTTGGACACGATGTAGAGTTGTCGATCTTTGTGAAAATTGCAACTTGTGCAGTTTTAAACAAGATTCAGGTGAACTGGTATAAGGTCTTCATCTCCAAGATCACAAGCATAAAGAAGAAATTGTTTTATGGTGATCTTATTTACCAGTTGGTGTCAAGTTCCTCAGATATATCAACATGGGCAGTCAAGAAATTAAAGTCCATAGTGTTAACTGCCAAAGACTTGAATCAATTTTCAATGGTGGATCACTTAGCACCCTAGATACATAGTGAGCCATCCACTTCCAAATAGAGAGGATCAGCCTCTATGTTAGACAAGATGGACACTATGTCAGAACAATTAGTTGCTCTAAAAGAAGAAGTTGCAGCCCTGAAATCCAGACTTCCAAAGCAGTAACTTGTAATTTTTCTTCTTCTTGTCATGTAATTGAAACATTTGGAGAGACAACTCTCCTATGATGTAACACCTTAATTTTCAATGATATGTGTTTTAAAAATTTTAATTGTATGTGTACTCCAGTTTTGTGTGCTCTTTTAACTTTGTGTGTTCTTAACTACTGTGTGCTCTGAATTTGAACAAATGTTATAGTTCTTTATAAACCCTTTCAAAAAAATTTCATTTCACAGTTTGATGGATAAATATCCACAACACTCGTTCAATTTAAATCATTTCAGTGAATTTAATTTTTATGAACACTCCTTGTTATAATCGTGTATGTTCTGTGGGTTGCATTCTTTTCAAATTTTCCATCATTAGGCAATCCACCAATTTGTATTTATCTTTAAAAATCATTCTTTAATCATTTGAATTATGAAATAACCTTTTAATCCCACTTTGATGATTAACATTGTTTAATTTCAATAAATCTTATGCTTAAAAATTACATTTCCCAACAAACAGAATCATATTTGGTTCACAAAGCAATAACCCTCGTGATAGTCCATGAGTAAACTAGATAACCCTCAGACTTATGCGAGGTTTATCCCTATAGTGCTTTACTTTTTCTTTTTTCTTTTCTTTTTTTTTATGTATTTTTTTCTTAATGCAATTCAATGGTAAACAAGATAACCCTCGAACTTACTTTGAGGGTAAACTAGATAACCCTCGAAGTAGCTACTTCTATTATATTTTAACACTATGACACAGCTCGAGGGTAAACTGGATAACCCTTCAAGAGACTCCTTTGGTTTTTTTTTTTTATATTTAATAAATCAATGTAGCTCAAGGGTAAATGAGATATCCCTTGAACTAGCTCGAGGGTAAACAAGATATCCCTCGAGGTGACTCAAAATAAAACACAATAGCTAACAATTTGAAAAATTATTTTATACTGACACCTTAAAACTTAATTTAAATAAACTATGTAAATTTAAATGTTTTTCTTTTCTCTTTTGATATGTGTATACTTTTTCTTTTTTTTTCTTCTTCTCTTTTTTATTATTTATGTTTATATTTGTCTCTATATTTATATTATATATTATATATTATATATTTTTTACTTTTAGTATTATTATTATAATGTTGACCCGATGCTTAAACAGATGGTTTGGGGGGGGGCGAGCCAGCCAGCCGCCGGCATGCCGGTACAAAAATTTGGCAGCCGGCTCCCCAAAGCCCACATTTGCATAGATGGTTCGGGGGGAGCCAATCGGCCACACGCCGACATGCTAGTACAAAAATCCAGCAACTAGCTCCCCAAAGCCGACATTGGAACAGATGGATCGGGGGTACAGCCGGCTAGCCGCCGGCATGCCAGTACAAAAATCCGGCAGTCGGCTCCCCAAAGCCCACATTGGAACAGATGGATTGGGGGTATAGCCGGCCAGCCGTCGGCATGCCGGTACAAAAATTCGACAGCTGGCTCCCCAAAACCCACATTGGAACAGATGGATCGGGGGTACAGCCAGCCAGTCGCCGGCATACCAGGACAAAAATCCGACAGCCGGCTCCCCAAATTCCACATTTAAACAGATGGATTGGGGGGACAGCCGGCCAACTGCCGGCATACCAGTACAAAAATTCGGTAGCCGGCTCCCCAAAGCCCACATTCGAGCCAACATAATCACCTTTGTGTGGTAGCCGAATAGAACCATCTGGTATCCGCCTGCCACGTAGCGGCTACCGGTTAACTACCAAAAAGATAAGGTGAATCAATTAGAAAGATACGACGAGATTTAATTACTTATATCTCGCAATCAATCAATCACACGGACCGCGTGATTGAACCAAGACATGCGCCGCCTTCCATCTTTGGGTCCCCCCAAAGAAGGAAGGTGACCCCTTATAAAAAGAGGGCTTCCCCCTCCCATGAACGCACGCTTTCACCCCTTGGAGAAGATGCCGGTTGGAGGTTCTAAAGGAGGAGAGCCGCTTGGAGCCGTGACACCCTCTCACCGCACCGGAGCGAGGACTTTCGATCACCGTCGACGACTCCTTGCAGGTAAGCCCTTCCTTCCTCGTCGTTTTACGTGTAATTTAGCGACATTTTTCTCGAGCCCTGACCATGCTAGGCCTTTCCCATGCAAGGGAAAGGTCAGAGGACGTGCCCGGGTATCATTCCTTCGGAGACATTTCCGAAGGTGTCAGTAGCCTCCCTCCCGGTCGGGTGAATGCACCTGGCACGGTCGAGTTCGGTTCGGTCACGACCCTTCTGTCAAGTCCTTTTACGTGGAAACTCGTAATTTCCCAATGGGTTTTACACGTTTTATCCGATTTCCGCATATTTCTTCTGGGAGGTGTAAGTCTACCCTCCCAATGCCCCGGAAAGGTTTCCGAGATGATGCCACTGGCATGCATCCTTTTCGGCAGTGGCCATTCGGGCGTACGAACATGTACAACTTGGTGGTTCCCATTTTCCCAGGAGGTGTAAGTCTACCCTCCTGATGCCTCGGAAAGGTTTTAGGGATGACGCCGCCGGCATGCATCCTTGCTGGCATTGGCCGTTCGGGCGTACGAGCATGTACGACCCAACGGTTCCCGATTACCAGGCGAAGCAAAGCTGCCCTCCCGATGCCCCGAAGAGGCTTCCGGGATAAGGTCACCGGCATGCATCCGTGCCGGTCCTGGCCAAGCGAGAAACATGGATTCTTGTTCCCAGTGAAGGAGGGGGAATGTGACACGACAGTCGGTACCTTTAGCCAGCTATCCGGCGGCCCAGCTTGTTGCCTCACCCAACCTTCAGCTCTTCACCTGAAAGGTTCGTAATGGTTACCGCTATGTCTTTCTCTCTCCCGTTTATCATCGGACCCCATCTGAATCCTTGCATTGGTCGACCCTCACTCGCTTTCACCAGAAGGAATAAGACTATTCCTCTCGATGCCCTGGAAGGTCTTCCAGGATGAGGCCATGTGTGGCTGGACTGACTATCGTGGTTTTCCATTTTTAGAGCCAAAGAGAGGCTGGGATTGCCCGGGCTATTTGGGGGTGCCTAACACCTTCCCCAACAGTACCCTGAGCCCCATATCCAGTTCTCTCATGTTTCGTATATCGTTACACAATTTTATGTCATTCTCGTAGTTTTATCGTTTCGATGGTGGAAGGACACTTCCTCATCTGGTTTTCCTTGTTTTCTACCCAAAAATAAGGTGGCAACTCCGTTCAACGAGCCATCAACCTCATGTGGTGATGCACTCTCACAAACACCTTTCAATTCTCTATACCTTGGTCAATCCGCCGATGGGGCCGGCGAAAACCCATGGGCTTTCGGGAGATAGCCGGATGAAAGAGAGGGTACAGATTTTTTGTGACTCCATTCAACAAGCCATCAACCTCACGTGGTGATGCGCTCACACAAACACCTTTCAATTATCTGTACCTTGGTCCATCTGCCGGTGGGGCCGGCAGAAACCCATAGGCTTTTGGGTGATAGCTGGATGAAAGAGAGGGTACAGATTTTTTGCGACTCCGCTGGCAAGTTCTTCAGCATCGGTGGAAGAAGGTCGAGCCACTGTTGCACGGCCCCGCTGGCAAGTTCTTCAGCATCGGTGGAAGAAGGTCGAGCCACTATTGCACGGCCCCAGTAGCCGGTCGTCGGACATAGCCCATAACATTCTTTGTGCAAGGCATCGTAAGGTGGAAGGAAAGTAGAAGGACAAAGAAAAGTTGTGGAAGAGAAACCAGCAAAGAAAATGAAAGGAGAGGATGAAAGATTTCAAATGACTTCACCTCCAATTTATAGGAAAATCGTCACCCGGATTCTGGCTAGACAAGGCGGCAACCGGTTCAAAAACCGGTTGAATGAAAATTGAGAAAGCTAAAACGATTCCTGACAACTTTGAATGGTACGATTGTCGCATGGGAACCGAGAAAGCTACACAGAAACTGAGAAAGATGAACGAAAATTGAAAAGCTGTAGGAATCACGTGAAGCCTTTCACGTCACCTCCCGGTTGCCGGTTCCCGCATGGCGGCTGCTGCGTAACCAGCCGGGTGGGAGGTAAAATCATGAAAAGTATGATGTGACTATTCACTGCATCAATGACAGCCTTTGCAAAGCAAGCACGTGAAGCCTTTCACGTCACCTCCTGGTTGTCGGCTCCCACAAGGCGGCTGCCGTGTAATCAGTCGCCTGGGAGGCAAAATCGAGAAAAGTATGATGTGACTATTCATTGCATCAATGACAGCCTTCGCAAAGCAAGCATGTGAAGCCTTTCATGTCACCTCCCAGTTGCCGGCTCCCGTAAGGCGGCTACCGCGTAACTAGCCGGCTGGGAGGCAAAATCGAGAAAAGTACGACGTGACTATTCACTGCATCAACGATAGCCTTCACAAAGCAAGCACGTGAAGCCTTTCACGTCACCACCCGGTTGCCGGCTCCCATAAGGTGGCTGCCACGTAAAAAGCCGGCTAGGAGGTAAAATCACGAAAAGTACGACGTGACTATTCACTGCATCAACGACAGCCTTCGCAAAGCAAGCACGTGAAGCCTTTCACGTCACCACCCGGTTGCTGGCTCCCACAAGGTGGCTACCGCGTAATTGGTCGGCTAAGAGCTAAAGTAGAAGAAAGTACAATGCGACGCCGACACCAGCTCTCGGACACAGCACGCAAACACTTTCCACCTTGTCATCCGGCTGCCGGCACCCACAAGGTGGCTGCTGTACAACCACCCGGCTAACACCAATGGCATCTCTCAGTTAGGTGACCGAGAGTGTAAGCCCGACTCTATTTTATAACCAGCGATAGATGATTCACAAAGTGTGAAATCTCGCATGGCTTACTACTCACGCATGGAGGGTCATTCAACCCTAGGATGATGGTTTCCTTCCACCGAGGTCATACAACCTCGCCTAGGGAGGGGCATTCTGTTGACCCCATGCTTAAACAGATGGTTCGGGGGGGGGGGGGTAGCCAGCCAGTTGTCGGCATGCTGGTACAAAAATCCGACAGCTAGCTCCCCAAAGCCCACATTTGCATAGATGGATCGGGGTTACAGCCAGCTAGCCGCTGGCATGCCAGTACAAAAATCCAGCAACCGGCTCCCCAAAGCCCACATTGGAACAGATGGATCGGGGGAATAACTGGCCAGCTGCTGGCATGCCGGTACAAAAATCCGGTAGTCGACTCCCCAAACCTACATTGGAACAGATGGATCGAGGGTACAGCCGACCAGCCGCCGGCATACTGGTACAAAAATCCGGCAACCAGCTCCCCAAATCCTACATTTAAACAGGTGGATCGAGGGGACAGCCGGCTAGCCGCCAGTATACCGATACAAAAATCTGGGAGTCGGCTCCCCAAAGCCCACATTCGAGCCAACATAATCGTCTTTGTGTGGTAGCCGGATAGAACTAGCAGGTATACGCCTGCCACGTAGCAGCTGCCGGTTAACTACCAAAAAGGTAATGTGAATCAATTAGAAAGATACGACGAGATTTAATCACTTAAATCTCGCAATCAATCAATCACGCAGACCGCGTGCTTGAACCAAGACATGGGCTGCCTTCCATCTTTCGGTTCCCCCAAAGAAGGAAGGTGACCCCTTATAAAAAGAGGGCTTCCCCCTCCCATGAACGCATGCTTTCAACCTTTGGAGAAGACACCAGTTGGAGGTTCTGAAGGAGGAAAGCCGCTCGGAGCCCCGACGCCCTCTCGCCGAACTGGAGCGAGGACTTCCGATCACCGCCGATGACTCCCTGCAGGTAAGCCCTTCCTTCGTCGTCATTTTAAGTGTAATTTAACAACATTTTTCTCAATCCCCGACCATGCTAGGCCTTTCCCATGCAAGGGAAAGGTCAGAGGACGTGCCCGGGTATCATTCCAACGGAGACACTTCCGAAGGTGCTGGCAGCCTCCCTCCCGGTCGGGGGAATCCACCTAGGACGGTCGAGTTCGGTTCGGTCGCGACCCTTCTGTTGGGTCCTTTTACGTGGAAACTCATAGTTTCCCAACAGGTTTTACGTGTTTTATCCGATTTCTGCATATTTGTTCCGGGAGGTGTAAGTCTACCCTCCCGATGCCCCCGAAAAGTTTCCAGGATGACGCCACCAACATGCATCCTTGTTGGCAGTGGTCGTTCGGGCATACGAACATATGCGACCCGATGGTTCCTATTTTTCTGGGAGGTGTAAGTCTACCCTCCTGATGCCTTGGAAAGGTTTCCGAGATGATGCCACCGGCATGCATCATTGCCAGCGGCAGCCGTTCGGGCGTACGAACATGTACGACCCGATAGTTCCCATTTTTTTTGGGAGGTGTAAGTCTACCTTCCTTATGCCTTCCGGGATGACGCTACCGGCATGCATCCTTGCCAGCAGCGGCTATTTTGGTGTACGAACATGTATGACCCGACGGTTCCCATTTTTCTGGGAGGCGTAAGTCTACCCTCCCGATGCCCCAAAGAAGTTTCCGGGATGACGCCTCCGGCATGCATCCTTGCCGGCGGCGGCCGTACGAACATGTATGACCCGATGGTTCCCATTTTTTCTAGGAGGTGTAAGTGTACCCTCCCGATGCCCCCGAAAGGTTTCTGGGATGATGCCATCGGCATGCATCCTTGCTAGCGGCAGCCGTTCGAGCGTACGAACATATGCGACCCGACGGTTCCTGTTTTTCTGAGAGGTGTAAGTCTTCCCTCCCGATGCCCCGGAAAGGTTTTCGGGATGACGCCACTGACATGCATCCTTGCCGGTGGCGGCCGTTCGGGCGTACGAACATGTACGACTCGACGGTTCCCATTTTTTCTGGGAGGTGTAAGTCTACCCTCCCGATGCCCTAGAAAGGTTTCCGGGATGACGCCACCAGTATGCATCCTTGCTAGTGGTGGCCGTTCGGGCGTACGAACATGTACGACCCGACGGTTCCCATTTTTTTCGGGAGGTGTAAGTCTACCCTCTCGATGGCCTGGAAAGGTTTCCGGGATGACACCACTGGCATGCATCCTTGTCGGCGGCAGCTGTTCGGGCGTACGAACATGTACGACCCGACAGTTCCCATTTTTTCCGGGAGGTGTAAGTCTACCCTCCCGATGCCCCAGAAAGGTTTCCGGGATGACGCCACCGGCATGCATCCTTGCCAGTAGCGGTCGTTTGGGCGTACGAACATATACGACCCGACGGTTCCCATTTTTCCGGGAGGCGTAAGTCTATCCTCCCGATGCCCCGAAGAGGTTTCCGGGATGACACCTCCAGCATGCATCCTTGCCGGCGGCAGCCGTTCAGGCGTACGAACATGTACGAGCTGGTGATTTTCGTTTTCCCGAGAGGTGTAAGTTTGCCCTCCCGATGCCCTGGAAAGTTTTTCGGGATGACACCACCGACATGCATTCTTGCCGGCGGCGGCCGTTTAGGAGTACAAACATGTATGACCTAGCGGTGGCCATTCGGGCGTACAAACATGTACGACCCGACGGTTCCCGTTTTCCAGGGAGGTGTTAGTCTACCCTCCTGACGCCTCGGAAAGGTTTCTGGGATGACGCTGCTGGCATGCATCCTTGCCGGCGTTGACCCGGTGGTTCCCGATTACCGGGAGAAGCAAAGCTGCCCTCTCGATGCCCCGAGATGCTTCCGGGATAAGGTCATCGGCATGCTTTTGTGCCGGTCTTGGCCAAGCGGGAAACATGGATTCTTGTCCCCAGTGAAGGAGGGGGAATGTGACACGGCAGTTGGTACCTTTAGTCGGCTGTCCAGCGGCCTAGCCGGCTGCCTCGCCCGACCTTCAGCTCTTCAGCTGAAAGGTCCATAATGGTGACCGCTGTGTCTTTCTCTCTCCCGTTTATCATCGGACCCCATGCGAATCCTTGCATTGGTCGACCCTCACTCGCTTTCACTGGAAGGAATAAGACTAATCCTATCGATGCCCTAGAAAGTCTTCTAGGATGAGGCCATGTGTGGCTGGACTGACTATCGTGGTTTTCCATTTTTAGGGACGAAGAGAGGCCAGGAGTGCCCGGGCTGTCTGGGGGTGCCTAACACCTTCCCCAACAGTATCCTGAGCCCCGTATCCAGTTCTCTCACGTTTCGTATATCGTTACACAATTTTATGTCATTCTCGTAGTTTTATCGTTTCGATGGTGGAAGGACACTTCCTCATTCGGTTTTCCTTGTTTTCTACCCAAAAATAAGGTGGCGACTCCGTTCAACGAGCCATCAACCTCACATGGTGATGCACTCTCACAAACACCTTTCAATTCTCTATACCTCGGTTAATCCACCGGTGGGGCCGGCGAAAACCCATGGGCTTCCGGGTGATAGCTGGATGAAAGAGAGGGTACAGATTTTTGGTGACTCCGTTCAACGAGCCATCAACCTCACATGGTGATGCGCTCACACAAACACCTTTCAATTCTATGTACCTCAGTCCATCCGTTGGCCCCGCCAGCGGAAACCCATGGGCTTTTGGGTGATAGCCGGATGAAAGAGAGGGTACATATTATTTTATATATTTTTTTTTTAAACACTTGTGTATCACTTAGGCACCCATGCCCCTAGTGGCACACAAGTAAGTCATATGATTTCAAAAAATAAATACCACCAAACTTTACTGCTCATACTACTACTAATAAGAAAGTGAAATCAGTAGCTATATATATAATTTATTTTTTTTCCCTTGGGTAACTCCAAAAATGTTCAGATAAAATTCTCATGAATGCTCTATTTAAAGGTTGAGGGAACTTATATCTTCTTCCATCTTCTTCTTCTTTTAACAACCAACTTACCCAGAAGGAATTCATGATCTGCTCAAGAGGTTTGTGGTTGATATCAAATGGAACCACTTTTGCTAGTGTATCATTAAGTGTCCAACCAATTTAATATAACTCATAATCTTTTCTTCATAAAAGTTTACACAATTATGGGATATATGCTCAAAAGTTGCAGGAGGAGGGATGAGCTTTAGAGATGATTTCTCAATAAATGGTTCATACGATAATGGTTCAAATAAAATTGGCTCATAAGAAGGTAAATCATTAACATTGTCTTTAACCTCTAATACCTTCAACTCCTCAAAAATTTTCTCAAAAGGTTGATCAAAATATCCTGGTTCAAATTGAAATTCTTTGACATTAGATGATTCTTCTTCTAGAATAATTTGTTGAAAAATGTTTATCATTGGATCCATAGCTTTCAATTCTTCAAATATGTCATCTTTGTTACGATTAGGAAAGTTACTAATATCAACCTGATCTCCTTGTTCTTTACTCACATTATTTTCCTCATAAGTTTCTCTTTTGGTCTCTACTACCTTAGGTTGTTCTCCAAATTCATTAGGATGTGGTGGGTTGGGTAGAAATTCATCTAACTGAAGCTCATTCTCCATTATCTCTATCTCTTGTTCATTATATCCTTCCTCCCCCACTTCTTGAAAATTTTTGGAAACAATTAAATTATCATCATTAGTTTACTTTTCCTTATTATTTGCCATAGGAGCACTAAAATCTCCTTCTAATCTAAGGGTAGCTAACACTTCAGGTGACTCTTCTATACTTTTGGAAATAGGGTCATTCACGACCTCAAGTAGTCCTACTGAACAATCTCTTACCAAATAGTCAAGTACTTCATATCCTTACCATATTTGATTTTTCTCCTTAAAATTTTCAACTTCTGGAGCTCTATAGAACTTATTTGATATGAGTGTTGCACAAGTGTCTATAGGTTCCTTTTGAAAATCTTCATCTTGTTCAGAAAAATTAGAATTAGATGAATTTCTTATAAATAGGTCAATAGATTTTTGAATTTCATCTAACTTCTCCATATGATTAAATGAAGTCAAATTACAATATTCAATTTCCTCACTTATCTCTAATGGTTGCACATTCTCCTTTGTAAATAAAATATTTTCTAATGAATTGACCTTTTGATAATTTTGATTTTCGTTTAAATTTACCCAATTAAAATCATCATTGTTTTCATACTCATTAAATATTCTATTGTCTTCAGATTGTTGCATTGATTCATTAACTCTATTCAACAGTTGTTCAAGTCCCAATGATAGTCTTTGCTTAACATAATTTTGATTAATTCCAGCATTAATTGGTAAATTATCATCAAGATTTGTTAAACTTATATTAATTCCTTGAACATTCTGATCATCTTGTAAGATTGACTAGTTTAAATAATTATCATATTGTAATTCATTCAATCTGTTACTCTCTTCAATATTTTGCAATGATTCATCTATTTTATCAGTTAATTGTTGTATTAGTAATGATATATTTGATTGATAATTTTGATTTTAATTTATATGATTATAATTTGAATAATAATTTTGCATTCCTGAATTGTCATTACCTTCCCATAAATTAGAATTGTCATTCTAGTTATAATTATTCTAAGAATTAACATTAAGTCCTTCTAAAACATGTTGTGAAGAGTAAGCATTAAACTCCATAGGTGAATAATCTCTTCTAAGATAATTAGAATAATTATAATCCTCATAACTAATTCCTGGAACAACCCTACAATCACCTCAATATGAGTTATATGAGTCCATTATGAAATTCAAAATTTAAAAACACGACTCTACTCTAGAATAGCAATAAGATTGTGAAATAGAATTTAATAATAGTAAGTGCAAATAAATCATATTACAACCCTAGCTAAGACCCAAATAGCAGAAAGTAACATCAATTGCAAGAAATTAAGCAATTCCCACCAACAGCGCCAAAAACTTGTTTCGAACTTTTTGCAATTCGTTTTTGATAATGTGTTCAAAATATTTTAATTTCACCGCAAGTGCACAAGTTCAAATGTAGTTAGTGTGCAAGTACAGGTTTGTCCATAGTGATTAGTTTTGCTTGGTGTTTAGCTAAATTGGTGTATTCAATTAATGGAACAAGTAATTATATTTCTTTTAAGTAATGTCACAGTTGCTCTGTTTCAATTAATCACTATGATGCTCTTTAAATACCTATTAAATTGTACCTTCCAAAGAATCATTCATTTAATTTTTTCACCACTTAGAATATTTTGATTTTAAAATTTGTCTTTTAGTGAATGATTTGAATTTTGCATTGAAAGACTTTATCTAGTGAGTTTTACTTTCAAATATTTAATTTTTCTTAAGTTTTAAGATTATACACTTCAGTTTGCATATGATTTGTCGTTTTGCGCAGAGATGACACTTAACTCTCGAGGTAACTCGTAGGTAGACATCCTTACCCTCGAACTTACTTGAGGGTTGTGCGATAATTGTGAGTTTCAGATGTTTAAACAGTACGATTTGAATTAGTTGAAACTTCTAAGAGTTGCACGCTAATATTTTTAATCTTTTTAAATATTTTAAAACACAACAAACAACATAATGCATGAAATACAATACGGTACAAATAACTTGTAAAAATAAAATACAACATTGAACATTACAGTAAACATAAAATCATTCTCTAAATATCATAACCAAGTTGATAAAATGGGTGTTTGTAAATTCGAGTGTAAATATAAAGGCAAAGTAAAAATAAAAGAAAAGGAAAAGGAAAGGAACACCTAATGCTTCATTGTAATTTCTCCCTTCGAAACTTTCTCAAGCTGAGAACTTCTCTTTGTCTTTACTTCCAGTCCACCAAGTCGTCAATCTGGCAGACCTTCCTTTCAACCTTGAAATGAGATTTTGGGCGTCACTCCGCAATTACACTAAGGAACAGAGGAGGAAGTAGCCGACACCGAGTCTCTCTTTCAAGGATACGCTCAAGTTGAGAAAAGAACAGCAAACACACTATATGAGTGATTGGAGAAGAGGTCATCAATCTCCTCTTGGAAGAAGTGAATGGGTGGAAGGTGGTAGATGGAGAATATGGAGAATGCCCTGTGAATGGTGCCCCAGATGAGGAGGAAGGGGGGTTAGTTTCATGCCTATGAGATTGTTTTATAGATGGGAGGAGTGGTTGTTCACAAGCTAATAGTTAACAAAGACGTGGTGCACGTCTAGATGTGAGATCATTCCATGCAAGCCCACTTCTTTAGCCTATCCGTCCACATTCTCAATGGTTGAGCTTCAACTAAATTAATTTTCAATTTTGCTCTTATACAAGCTTCCCTACAATTGCTCATTGAATTTCCCTACAAATACTTAAGGAATACCTTTCGTGAAATACATCATATTACAGGAGAAATAATTCATAACATTTAGATCTTAACTATAATTGCAATCACTATTACATCAATGAAATGCATCGCATAGAACAAGCAGGGCATAGGCTCGATGGTAATCCAGTTTACCCTTGCGTAAGTTCGTGGGTAAATGACTTAACCCTCGAACTTTGCACTTAAACATAAATCATGATTTTTTCTGTCAATTAATCATTTTATCAGCAACCTATAGAGTCAATTATCAATCATTCATACCTTTATCAACCAGTAATCACCACAAATATAATTCATGACTTAAAACTTAATTCATGCATCATTAAAGTGAATAAATGTGCATAATGCTCAAAAGTATAGTTAACTTTGTAATCATTATAATTGAATGCCAAATGCAACTAAAACTCATTAAAATGCATGAATTAATATCAATAAAATGCACACTTTTGAGTTTGAACAAAACTCTACAAATCGACCAAATACAAATCAAAACAACCAACACCAATTTCATGCTTGGTGTAAGTGTTTTCTGTAAGAATTGGGGAAGAAGCTTGAGCACAAGAAAAACACCTAAAAACCAAATGAATCAATCAATGTGTGCTAAAACTTGTTCAATGTGAGCGTTTGAGTGCAACAATTCATGTATGTGAAGATTAGGTTATTTGGATCTCTAATCTCTATATTATTTATAGTTTAGATAAGCTTAAACGGTCATAAATGGCTAGTTTGACTTGGTCAAATATTTCCAATGGCTATATTACACATTTTGGAGATCAATTCACAATAACGAATTATATTCCAAGTTTTTCTGAAAATAAATTCGAAATTCCGAATTATATTCTGAATTTTTACTGTAGCAAATTCAAAATACCGTTTTCTTGAAATGGTTATCTGAATTTTTCCTGGGAGGAATTTCTAGGTTAAAATCAATTATAGGGAAATTCATATAATAATTCGGATATCCGAATCATATTCTACATTTTTCTATCATAATATTTGTGTGATTTTTCTAAATATAAACATTGCAAATAACTATATAGTGAATTGTGGCCTAAAACCAATAACTTTACAACTGGTTGTAACCTTACAACCTTAACTTTACAACTAGCCATTGAGCTTTGGGTGTTGAGGCTATAGGGTGTGGAGATGGTCTTTCGTGAGAGAGCAGGCGGTAGCTAGGTCCATGAGGTGGTAGCGGTGTAGCAGCAATCGGGTGTCGAAGTGTTCAAGTTGCAGAGTGAAGAGCAAGCTTCCGCTAGAGACCAGGCGAACACCGTGATCACAGGGTGGCAGTCAGGTATCGGGTATCTGGGTTGTGCAATGGATCGGGCATGTGAGCGCGGGACCCTAACCTTACACCCTTAAGTCTACGGCTTAAGTTTACGGTGATAAGTATATAGAGATAAGTCTACGGACTGGCATAATGCTACAAGACAGCGGGAGCCCAAGATTAGCGGAGTGGTAGCTTGACCCGGCTAGTCAGGTGGTACCCAACCCAGGAGGACCGGTAGTCGGGTTGATCCAATGGTAGTCGGTTGAAGGACAGGTGTAGCCAGAGACGGGTCACAAGTAGGTGTAGGTCCGACAGCCGAGTGTGTCGATGCAGTTGCCAGGTGGTGATAAGCTCAAGGCTAGCGATAAGTTCGAGGGTCCTCTCATATTCCATCTTTTAGGGTTTTCTTATGTGTCCTATTTAAAGGCTATAACATGTCGTGTAACTGCAAGTGAGAAGAGAGAAGAACAATAGAGACAACTACGACGACACAAGTGTGAGAGAGGTGGTACAGTGATCTGTTCTTGAGAAAGCCTATTGGTGACACGAAGATCAAGGTAGCACTAGCACTCTATGGAGTAGGCAGTTTGCCGAACTACATATATCCTTCTGTCCTTTTCCTTCTTCCTTCTTCCTTCTTCAATCCATGACAAAACTGCGAGAGAGAGCTTCAGTGTTCTCGTCGGTGAGCAATCTTAGGAGACGTGCATTGTTGGGACGTGTACGGATTGAGAAGCGTCGACCGATCGTGACGTGGTCGCAAAGGGATAACGAACATAGTCATTTCATTCCCAACAATTGGTATCAGAGTTTCCAGGTCGAGTGAGAGTGTCATTGGAGAACACGAAACAAGTATGCAGTTACAGGTGGAGGAGTCAGCTACCGGGTAGAACCAACCAACAACCGGCTGAGTAGAGTGGCATCTGAAGGAGTGTGCCACAGGTAGCAGGTGGTTGTCTGGAGCAGACATCTGGTAGGAGAAGTGGCAACCGGCTATGGAGATGCGGCAGCCAGATAGTTCCACCCGAAATCTCGAAGAAGTTTGTGATGGCAGAGGAGTGGAAGCTCGATGTCGACAAGTTCGATGAGAGAGATTTCAGATTCTAGAAGATGCAGATGGAAGATAGTCTGTACCAGAAAGATCTCCATTAGCCACTGTTGGGAAGGAAACCAGAGAAGATGGAGTAGGAGCAATGGGAGCTTTTAGATCGAAAAGCTCTGGGGCTGATTAGGTTGTCACTAGCAAGGAACGTGCTGTTCAACATTGCCAAGGAGATGATAATGGCTGGAGTCATGAGGGCCCTATCAAACACGTACGAGAAGCTGACGGCGTCCAATACGGTATTTCTTATGTGCAGACTCTTCAACATAAAGATGCGGGAGGGAACGTCAGTGGTCGACCATCTGAATGAGCTCAACATGATACTGACTTAGCTAGATTCAGTAGAGATCGTGTTCGACAATGAAGTCAAGGCATTGATCCTGTTGTCATCGCTACCAGGGAACTGGTCAGCCGTGGTGACTTCCGTGAGCAACTCTTTGGGACACGGAAGGTTGGACATGGGGTAGGTGAGATTTGGTGTTGAATGAGGACATCTACCGAAAGAGTAGTGGAGAGGCGTCAACATCAGCATTCAGCGTGGAGAGTAGGGGACGGAGCCAGTCTAGGTGTTGGAGATTTGGCTATCGATAGAAAACACGCGACAGGAGCAACAGTCACGTGGAAATCAAGTGCTGGAATTGCAAGAAGTTCGGACACTTCTAGTCGAAGTGTCTGAAACCTTGGAGGGCAGATGTGGATGCCACTAGCGGAGCCAGGGTGAATGCGCTGGTAGATGACGTAGGTGACGCCTTGATTTGTTGTGTCGACAGTTTGGTCGACACATGGGTGATGGACTTGGGTGTGTCGTTCCGTACGACATACCAGAATGAGCTATTGCAGAACTACCGAGAGATGCCAATACAAAAGGTATATTGGGCCAACAATACGAGTTTGGACGATCTCGGACAAGGTGAAGTTTGAATCCAAATGAAGCAGGGATGGTGGAGACTCCAAGAGTTGAGGTATGTCCCTGACTTGGCTAAAAATGTCATTTTCGTAAGCCAACTTGATGAGCAGGGTCACCATGTCAACTTTGGAAGCAGCAAGTGGAAGGTGACAAAGGGTATTCAGGTTCCGTAAGCCAGCATGATTTTACGATACTTCCATTTTTCTCTTGGCCTATACGAAACTTCTGTCTTCTAAAGATAGGTTTGTGCAGAACTTTCGTTTTGGTGTTCTAAAATAACTAAGTATAGATAAATTCAAATAATCATTCGGATATTTGAATGATGTTCCCTTTTGTTCTATTTATGTAGTAAACTTAATTCTAACCTGCCAAAATCATTATAACAAATTTTGAATTCGTTATACCATTTTTGTTCTATTTATAGGATAGTAGGTGTGCTTTAACGATATCAAGTGTGTGATTTAACTAATGTACAAACCTTTTGTGCAGGGACTTCCCACGTGGCTTTTCTTCATCTCTTTTTGCCTTCATTCCTCATGAGTTGCATCCATCAAGGCTTCATATCCTTTATGTATGTTGAGCTTTATCAACTCTTCAAGGCCTTCAAATCCTTTATCAATGCTTCAAGCTATCACTTCATATCTTCAAGTCATGTCTTTATCACTTCTTTTACATACATCACAAGATATTTGACATCATCAAAACACAACTTAAGGAGAGATTCTATACTTAACAATCTCCTCCATTTTGATGATGTCAAAAACCCATACAACACATATTTGAGCATACAATATACAGACTCAATGACATGAGGTCTCTCTCCCCCATTTTGACATAAGCAAAAAGTGGAAATAAAAGCTCCCCCTGAATAGCTGCCTAAAATACTTAAGGAACACTCAAGAGTAATAGAGAAGTAAAATAACAGTATCCAACATCAAAAGAGTTATATGTGTTACAAAACATTCATACAATAAATATGCTTACATGTGTGGCTATCTAATCATAAGGTAGTAAACTCCCCCATAGGGTATGCAGAAATTGGGAAAAAAATAGAGAAAAATGAATAATGATTTAGATATCCATTTGGTTATATGAAAGTATCTTGCAGTTAAGTTAATGCTACAAACAATTAAGATAAGTCACTTAAACTACATAAACCCAAATTTCTTCTTATCTTAGTGAATTTATGAACATTTAGAGGCCTGTTAAAATATATCAAAACCAATTGATTTTCTATTCCAATGTGACAAAGTCTAATCTTCTTTTTTGCATTTCAACTAAAAACTGTGCAAACTTGTTGTTTCTTCAGGCTTCCTTAATTTATATCCTTATTAAAAAGATTCTTCATGCATGTACTTTTTTTTCCCTTATTTGACATGTAGGTCTGGGTTTCCTTCCCTTCCCCTTCTGAATGTGTGTAAGCATCTTAGATGTTGCCAAAAATTCTTCAAAAATATCATATATCCATGTATCCATTTCAACTTTCAAAATTCACTTAGAAATTTCCAAATTAAATCATGATCTTCCTATTTTCCTCAAAATGACACCTTCTTAACAACCATTGACAAAAGAAAATCCTCCTTGAGACGAAAGGCTATGACAAATTATACTTGTATATAAGGGTGCTCAAAAAATGAGCTCCCAAACAAATTCGTTATAATGAAAATGAATTTTTGTTACAATGAAAAATCATGTCCTAGATTTCTCTATTTGAGAAAAACTTAAAGATGTTACAAGTAACTTATAAAACCACAAAAATTCATTGGTACCCACATTTTCTTTGGTCCTTAGGAGTTAGTCCTTAAAGTATTAAATTTATTTCCAATAGACAACCATATTTTATTTTGATTTCTTTTTAAGACAAATACATGGTCACCATTATAAACTCTTCTAATAAAACCTCCACAATATGAAATATCATCAAACTTGTAATAAGGATTGTACTTTAAAGTGTATTTTCTGTAATCTAAAGGTGCATGAATATTTGATCTAGTGTAAGACAGTTCTTTGATCTAGGTTTTTAACATGCAGTTTTCCTCCCTAAGCTTTTCATTCATACAATCAGATTTACTTTTTAGATCAAGATTGTCTTTGCTTTCCTTGACTAATTTATCAATATTCTCATACAGAGAATCATTTTCTTTTTCCAGTTCACTTATGCATGCAATTAACCTCTTCTTTTCCTTCTTCAAATTTTTAAATTTTTCATGCAATCTTAAGAAGGCTAATTCTAGTTCATCATAATCACAATTTTCATTTTCAGAACTAGAACTGCAAGAAGGTTGGAAGCATACCTCCTCTTCATTTGCCATAAAGCAAATGTTGACTTGTTCATCATCTCCATTGTTGGAGTCTTCTGATCCAGATGAACTAATTTCATCCCAAGTGCCCTTTAGAGCCTTTTTATATCTTTTCTTTTTGTCTTGCTTCCTATTGTCCCCCTTCTTATGTCCTTCCTGTAACATTTTAGGACATTATCTCTTCAGGTCCCTTTCTCCTTCTTCATGAATTTTCTGAATTTGTTGAATCTTTTAAACATGTGTGAAAGCGTGGCAATATCATCCTCACCTGAGCTATCATTGGAGTTGGAGCTGACGTGGAAGGCTAGCTCCTTCTTCTTTTCCCCTTTCTTGGAGGGCTCGGCCTTTTGAGCTTTCAATTGCACTTCATATGCAGTTAGGTTGCCGATCAAATTTTCCAAGGTATAAGTACTTAGATCTTTTGCTTCTTCAATTGTGGTGGTCTTCTTCTCCCAGTCCGCAGTTAAACTTCTCAGAATCTTTTGCATCTGTTCCTACATAGAAATCTCATTTCCCAACCCTTTAAGGCTAGTTATGATATCCCAGAAACGAGAGTGCATATCTGAGATTGATTCATTCTCAAGCATTTTAAATAACTCATACCTGTGCATGAGTTGGTTTATCTTTGATTGCTTGAGTTGAGATGTTCCTTCATGAGTCACCTCAAATAGTTTCCATGCTTGATTCACTGTAGTACAACTTGAAATTTTATTAAATTGATCTCATGATAAAGAACAGCATAAAGTATTCATCCCCTTTACATCCAGTTATACGAGCTTTTTTTGATTATTATTCAAAGCATCAAAATGAGCATCTAGGACATGAATCTCGTTAACAATTGCATTCCACAAGTTTACATCCATGGACTTAAGGAAAACCATCATTCTATACTTCCAATAACCATAGTTATTGCCAATGAAGTAAGGGGGTAATTGATGCTCTGTCCATCCATCAGTCTAGTAGCCATTAGTGTTTTTGGTATGAATTGAAAGTATGGATCGTGTGCTAGAGGGGGATGAATAGTGTTTTAAAAATTCGAATTGTAAATTCGTTCATAATTGATTCGATAAATATGTGCAACAAAAATTGTAAAGAAATATGAATACAAAGATTTTTAAGGTGGTTCACCAAAGGGCTACATCCACCCCAAAGATATCTAAGCTTGTGCCTAAGTCTAATCCACTATAAAAAATAATTACAGAAGGTGTTTAAGGTCCAACACCAAACCAAGCACTAGAAGGGTTTAAGGTCGCACTCCTCAACCAACCTACATAGGTGTTTATGGTAGAACACTTCAACCCACCAAGGATTTATGGTCAAATCCTCCAACCAATCAAGTGTTTAAGGTAGAACACTTAAACCAACTAAGTGTTTAAGGTAAAACACTTAAACCAACCACAATCATGGGTTTTTAGGTGGAAACTCAACAAACCGACCAAATACAAATTAAAACAACCAACACCAATTTCGTGCTTTGTGTAAGTGTTTATAGTGAGAATTGAGGAAGAAGCTTGAGCACAAGAAAAATACTTAGAAACCATATGAATCGATCAATGCACGCTAAAACTTGTTTGATGTGAGCGTTTTAGTGCAACAATTCATGTATGTGAACATTAGGTTCTTTGGATCTCGAATCTCTAGATTATTTATAGTTTAGGTAAGCTTAAACAGTCATAAATGGCTAGTTTGACTTGGTCAAATCTTTCCAACGACCATATTTCACATTTTGAAGATCAATTCGGAATAACGAATTATATTTCAAATTTTTCTGAAAATAAATTCAGAATTCGGAATTATATTCCAAATTTTTACTGTAGCAAATTTGGAATAACATTTTTCTGAAATAGTTATCCGAATTTTGCCTGGGAGGAATTTCTGGGTTAAAATCAATCATAGGGAAATTTGGATATCTGAATCATATTTTGAATTTTTCTGCCAAAATATTTGTGTGATTTTTCTAAGTATAAACACTGTGAATAATTATATGGTGAACTATGACCTAAAGCCAATAACTTTACGACTAACTGTAACCTTACGCCCTTAACTTTACGACTGGCCGTTGAGCTCTAGGATAGTTTAATTTTCTAGCGGAACTTTCATTTTCTAAGGCATGAATTTTACGGTATTTCCATTTTTCTCTTGACTTATACAAAACTTGTGTCTACTAAAGATAGGTTTGTGTGGAACTTCCGTTTTGGTATTCTAAAATAACTAAGTTCAGACAAATTTAGATATCCGAATGATGTTTTGTTTTGTTCTGTTTGTGTGGTAACCTTAATTCTAACCTACCAAAATCGTTATAACGAATTTTAATTCATAGGATAGTAGGTGTGCTCTAACAATACCAAGTGTGTGACTTAACTAATGTGCAAACCTTTGGGCTTCCTACGAGACTTTTCTTCATCTCTTTTTGCCTTCATTCCTCATGAGTTGCATCTATTGAGGCTTCATGTCCTTTATGTATGCTGAGCTTTATCAACTCTTCAAGGCCTTCAAATCCTTTATAAATTCTTCAAGCTATCACTTCATCATATCTTCAAGTCATGTCTTCATCACTTCTTTTACATACATCACAAGATATTTGACATCATCAAAACACAACTTAAGGAGGAATTCTATACTTAACAATAACTTAAAAACTTAATTGGTGGGCTGTGAAGTTCAACCATAAACACTAGATTGTAGTTAGTTGTGTGTTCAACCTTAAACACACTTGTAATTGATTTATATTAGTGAATTACATTAGGCTCAAGCATATTGCTTAAGGGTGAATGTAGCCAATTAGTAAATCACCTTAAAATCTTGGTGTTCTTATTCTTTTACTGTCTTAATTTTGTGAATATTGTTTTATACGAATTTTTACATGCTATTCACCCCCCTCTAACGAAATGATTTAACTTTCAAAACTCTTGTGGGTTGAAAAGTTCGACCTTGAACTCTTGTTGGTTGAAGGGATACACCTTAAACTCTTAGTGTGTGTTGATTAGAGAGTTGTACCTCAAACTTTTATTGTAGTTGGTTGGATGTTCAACTTAAAACACTCATTTGTAATCATTTTGATAGTGATTAAATTAAGTTCAAACTGTGTAAATTTGAAGATGGACGTAGTCAGTTGGTAAATCACTTAAAAAATTCCTATGTACATTTATTTTTGCATCATTTTTATTAATTTTTTTTAAATAACTTTAAAAAATCACTATTCCCCCTCCTCTAGTAGTCAATTTCGATCCTTTGATTAAAAGACCACTATTTCCGCTTCATAATGAGGTTAGGTGGAACTTCTAATTATTTAATTCTAATTAATTAATTATCTTATCATTTTTAATTAACCAAATGGATCAAACAAAAGACCTTCTATTGGATTAAGCCTCAAAGCAAACAAGGAGTGGGCCACGGGCCCATCTTAACATAATTCTCTATGAATGGAGGAAACGGATTGGGCCCTTAGGGCCGAAACCGCCTAAGAAAGCTTATTTCTTCAATTGTGAAGAAAAGGGAAGTGGGCCCAATTCCAAATGAAAATTTTTTAATTGTGGAGAAAGGGAAATGGGCCTATGAAGGCCCAATTCCAAAGGAAAATTCTCTATGTATGGAGAAAGAAAAGGGTAATAGGCCTATAGAGGCCCAATTCCAAAGGAAAATTCTTCACATATGAAGAAAAAAGGGAAATGGGCCGATGGAGGCCCAATTCAAAAGGAAAATTCTCCACTTATGGAGAAAAAAAGGAAAATGAACCTATGAAGGCTCAAATCCAAAGGAAACTTTTCTTTACTTGTGAAGAAAAGGTAAATGGGTTGAAGAAGTGTCAGAATCAATGGCTTCAATAAAGGGAGGGTGAATAATAAATAATCAAAAATATTCAATCAAAACCCACTTGAAAAACAGAAACAAATATAGTAAAGAAAGAACACGGAATTTTATAATAATTCACCTTAAATCAAGGCTAATCTACCCTTTAAGACCTTCCCTTGAGAGTTTTCACTAACTCTTGAGTGTTTTGTTGATTCACACCCAAATCTTCACACATCTTTGCTTTTACGAGCTTCAGCTTGCAGAACACTCTACACTAAGCCTATGGGCTTAAAGAAGATGAGTTGGGCCCTCTAAAGGCTCAAGTGAGTTGGACTAGGGTGAAGTCGGAAAACCTATATAATATATGTTTACATGTAAATGACATCATGCTTAAGGACTAAAGTCTTTTAAGGTCTAACTAGAGAATTTGAAATAAGTTTTCCGACTACATGTAAGGAAGGTGTTAGGCACCTCACATGCCTAACTTGTTAGCTTCTAAGGTGATCTAGTAGGTGCTAGTCTACATAATGCACTTGTGCATTCTACGTGTGAAAATATTTGAAATGGAATTGTGGACCTACTGAGGTTCAAAGAGATATTGGACCCTTGGGCCCGAGAAGAAGCTAGAGAAGCCTAAAGGAAAGTCATAAACATTTCCCCACCCATGTAATGAGTTGGAAATTGGCCTAGTAGGCCTAATCTATATACCACTATAGAGTAAATTCTAGAGAAAACCCAAACAAAATGCATGTGATGCATGATATATGAATGCATAGATTTAACAGAATGATATGAGTTCTTTGATTAAATTCTATCTTAATAATTATAAAAGTGCTTGGCTTATTGTTTCTAGGGTGTCCCTTAACTTAATTATGGTCGACACATGCAATACTAGAATGATGCAAGGACATGTGAAATGCATACAATCATGGCATAAGATAATAAATAAATCGCAAATCCTCATGTGATTACATATGAGGAGGCTAATCAATTACTCGCTAATTAAAAGATTAATTACCAAATAATAAACAAGCCCATAAGCTTTCTCATGAGAAAGGAAAGAATTGTATATTTTTTCTTCTTTCAATAAAATATGATATTTAAGCATAATTGAAATAACATGATGAATAACATTTAAAGTGTAATATTTTGACATGAGAGTGACATGAGGCATTAAACAAGTATGCAACAAGCATAAATCAAGAGATTATACAAAAATAAATTAAGCATAACAATCTAAGCATTATAATGTTTTAAATGAAGTGAAGTAAATAATAAATTTGAAGAAAGATTTGTCTTTTTTCAAATCAATCAAGGGAGTGTTCTTTTTCTTTATTTTTAACTTCTAGGAGTGAAAAAAATGATATTAATTTCTCCTTCTTCATCAAGATAGCTTCTGCAACCATACTCTCCATCTTCTCCACCTTCCACCTTCCACCTTCCACCTTCCACCCATCCATTTCTTCTGAGAGGAGATTGAAGACCTCTTCTTCCTCTATCAATTCTCTAGTGCATTTACTGCTCTTTTCTTTATCTAAGCGTATCCTTGAAGAAAAGACTTTTGGTGTCGACTGCTTTCTCCTCTATTCCTTGGTGTAATTGCAGAGTGACACCCAAAATCTCATTCAAGGTCAAAAGGGAAGTTTGCCAGCTTGATGACCTAGTGGGCTGGAAGTAAAGATAAAGAGAGCACTTGGCCTGAGCAAGTTTTGAATGGTGAAAATTGTAGTGGATCATTAGGTGTTCATTCTTTTTTCCTTTTCTTTTATTTTTCCTTTGCCTATCTTATTACACATGTTTCAATGTCGAAAGAATGATATTATGTTTGACGTACTATTGAATGTTTTTCTTTATTTCTCCAATTATTTGTAAATGTGTTATGTTTTATGTGTTGTTTGTCGTATCCTTAAGATAAAAAGAACAAAAATAGAAACAAACAATTCTTAGAAGTTTCATAAATCCTGAATCTTAACTTAAGTTCATATGAAATTCACATATATCCCATTTACCAATGAGGTAGTTTGTTGCTTAAGTGGTTTAACCACGGACTATCATCGTTGGTTAAGTCAGGTCGAACCTACTGGGCAATTTATCAATGAGTAGTCTCGTGGGTAAAGACGTATTCCGTGGGTTTATACATTTTCATTGAATCATACTTGAATGCATGCAAATTAAAATATAGAATGTTTCAGAATTGAGAAAAGTTAAGTATTTGGAATTAAAGCTTAATTATTATGGTCTTTCAGTAGAAAATTCAGATCATGTATTAAGAGCTTCTTTTAAATCCAAATAGCCTAAGAAAAAACGTAAGTTTACTGAAATTTATCTAAGAATTATGGATATAAGAATTAATTAAAGAACATCCTAACAATTATTTGGGACAATGCAACTGTGACATTGCTTTAGTGTTAATTGTTCCAGTAATTGTAACACACCAATTTAAAAAAGTATCAATTCAATGATTCCTATGGACAAACTCGTACTTGTACACTAATTACATATGAACCTATGTACTTGCGGTGAAATTAAAATATTTCGAACACATTATTAAATATTAGTTTCAAAAAGTTCGAACAAGTTTTTTGCACCATTGCTGGGGATCTTTATTTCTTTCAACTGGTGTTGCTTTTTGCTATTTTGGTGTGGTTAGGATTGTAGTAGAATTGCTTTGCATTAATTGTTAGTAAATTTTATCTGAACGCCTTATTTCTATTCTAGAGTAGTGGAGTATTTTTGGTTGAAATTCTATATATCATAATGGACCCATATAACTCATATTGGGGTGATTGTAGGTCTGTTTCAAGAACTAGTTATGAGGATTATAATTATTCTAATTATATTGAAAGAAATTATTCACCTATAGAATTTAATAAATATTCTTCACAACATGATTTAAAAGGACTTAATGCTAATTCTCAAGACATGTGTGACTAGAATGACAATTATAATTTGTGGGAATATAATGACAATTCAGGAATGTAAAATCATTATTCAAAATATAATTACATGGATGAAAATCAAAGTAATCAGTCAAACATATCCCTGAAAATACAGAAATTAACGGATAGAATAGATGAATTAATATAAACATTAGAGGACAGTAACAAACTGAATGAATTTGAAAATGACAATTATTTGAACTGGTCAATCTTAAAAGGGGATCAAAATGTTTGAGAAATTAATATGGGTATATCAAATCTTAATGACAATATGCCAATGAATACTAGAACTAAACAAAACTATCTCACAGAAATATCATGAGAAATAGAACAACTTTCAAATAGAGTTAATGAATCATTACAACAAATAGAAGACAATAGAATATTTAATGAGTATAAAAATAGTGATGATTTAAATTGGTCGAATTTAAATGAAAATCAAAACTACCAAGATGTAAATTCATTAGAAAATATTTTATTTACAGAAGAGAATGTGCAACCATCAGAGATAATTGAGGAAAATGAGTATTGTAATTCAACTTCATTTAATCATATAGAGAAATTAGATGAAATTCAAAGATCTATTAATTTATTTATAAGGAATTCATCAAATTGTAATCTTTTTGAACTACACAATATGTACCCTCTCTTTCATCTGGCTATCACCCGAAAGCCCATGGGTTTCCGTCGGCAGAGCCAACGGATGGACTGAGGTACAGAGAATTGAAAGGTGATTGTGTGAGTGCATTACCACGTGGGGTGGATGGCTTGTTGAACGGAGTCGCCACCTTATTTTTGGGTAGAAAACAAGGAAAACCGGATGGGGAAGTGTCCTTCCACCATCGGAACAGTAAAACCATGAGAATGATGTGAAATTGTGTAACAATATACGAAACATGAGAGAATTGGATACGGGGCTCAGGGTACTGTTAGGGAAGGTGTTAGGCACCCCCAGACAGCTCGGGCAATCCTAACCTCTCTTCGGCTCTAAAACGGAAAACCATGACAGTCAACCCGGCCAAATGTGGCCTCATCCAGGAAGTCTTTCTAGGGGATCGGAAAATTCTCTGGTGACCGGGGACTGCCTGGGTGCACATACTCATACACCAGAACGGCCGACGTCAGCAACGATGCATGCCGGCGGCATCATCCCGGAAGCTTTTCCGGGGCATCGGGAGGGTAGTCCTACTCCTCCCGGAGATGGGGAACCGTTGGGTTGTACATGCTCGTACACTCGAACGGCCAACGCTGGCAAGGACGCATGCCAACGGTGTCATCCCGGAAGGCTTTCCGGGGCATCGGGAGGGTAGTCTTACTCCTCCCGGAGATGGGGAACTGTCAGGTCGTACATGCACGTACGCCCGAACGGTCACCGCCGGCAAGGATGCATGCCGATGGTGTCATCTCGGAAGCCTTTCCGGGGCATTAGGAGGGTAGTTTACTCCTCCCGGAGATTGGGAACCATTGGGTCGTACATGCTCGTACGCCTGAACGACCAACGCCGGCAAGGATGCATGCCGACGGTGTCATCTCGAAAGCCTTTCCAGGGCATCGGGAGGGTAGTCTTACTCCTCTCGGAGAGATATGCAGGAAACGGGTAAAACACGCAAAACACATGGGGAAACTACGAGTTTCCATGTAAAAGGACTCAATAGAGGGGTTGCGACCGAATTGAACTCAACCGTGTCGGGTGTATTTACCCGGCCGGGAGGGAGGCTGCCAGTACCTTCGAAAGTGTATCCGAAGGAATGACATCCGGGCCTATCCTCCGACCTTTCCCTTGTGTGGGAAGGGTCTAGCATGGTCGGGACTCAAGGAAGACGTCGCTAAATCGTACATAAAACAACGTGGAAGGAGGGGCTTACCTGCAGGGAGTTGTCCGCGGTGATCGGAAGTCCTCGCTCCGGTGTGGCAAGAGGGCGTCAGGGCTCCGAGCAGCTCTTCTCCTTCAGAACCTTTAGCATCCGAACGAGTGTCTCTCCAAAAGGGTGGAAGCCTGCTTGAACGGGGTGGAAGGCCCACTTTTTATAAGGGATTACCTCCCTTCTTTTGGGGGGATCCAAAGATGGAACCCAATGTATGTCTCGGTTCAATCACGCAGTCAAAGAGATTGATTGATTGCGAGATTTAAGTAATTAAATCTCGTCATTTCTTTCTAATCGATTCGACTTGCCTTTTAGGGTAACTAATCGGCAGCTGCCGTGTGATAGGCGAATGCTGGCTGGATGGGATCGGGGTCCGCTAGGAATTTTTAGCTGGTGATTCAGGGGAATAGGTTGCGGTAGGTAGCCAGAGCTTCGTACCGGCTAGGAGTCTAACTGCCACGTGTTTATCCTGGAGGTCAGACTAGGCGTGTCGACGAACGTACCTACACGTTGGTGAGATAGTTAAAGATCGGCCACCGGGGCATTTTACCGGTGTGCCAGTAGTCGGCCGGTTGGTTTTACTTGGCCACCCCATAAGGGTGGAGCATGTGTATTTAGCTAGGGGAATTTGGGGAGTCGAGTACTGGGGTTGGATACAGGCATGCTGGCGGCGGACCGGCTGGCCACCTGATCGACCTATTTAAGCATGGGTTGACAGGGAGTTGGCTGCCGGGGTTGATACCAACATGTCGGCGGCAGGCCGGTTGGCCACCCTATCGACCTATTTATGCATGGGCCAACAGGGAGCCAGCTACCGGGGTTGATACCGGCGTGCTGGCGGTGGGCCGACTGGCCACCCGATCGACCTGTTTACGCATGGGCCAATAGGGAGCCGACTGCTAGGGTGTATATCGACATGCCGGCGGTGGGCTGGCTGGCCACCCGATCGACCTATTTACGCATGGGCCAATAGGGAGCCGACTGGCCACCCGATCGACCTATTTACACATGGGCCAATAGGGAGCCGGCTGCCAGGGTTGATACTGGCATGCCGACGGCAGGCCAGCTGGCCACACGATCGACCAGTTTATGCATGGGCCAACAGGGAGCCAACTGCCGGGGTTGATACCGGCATGCTGGCGGCAGGTCGGTTGGCCACCCGATCGACCTGTTTACGCATGGGCCAACAGGGAGTCGGCTACTGGGGTTGATACCAGCATGCCGATGGTGGGCCAGCTGTCCGCTCGATCGACCTGTTTAAGCATGGGGTCAATAGAATGCCCCTCCCTAGGCGAGGTTGTATGACCTTGGTGGAAGGAAACCGACATCCTAGGATTGAATGACCCTCCATGCGTGAGTGGTAAGCCATGCAAGGTTTCACACTTTGTGAACATCGATCGCTGGTTATGAAATAGAGTTGGGCTTACACTCTCGGTCACCTAGCCGAGAGATGCCATAAGGGGTGTTGGGCTTAGCCGGCTGGTTGTACGATAGCCACCTTGTGGCTGCCGGCAACCGAGTGATGATGTGGAAAGTCCTTTCGTGCTATGTTCAAAAGCTGGTGTCGGCGCAGTGAATCGTCGCGTCGTACTTTCCTTGATTCTAGAGCTCGGCCGGCTGGTTGCACGTCAGCAACCTTGTGGTTGCCGGCAACTGGGTAGCGAGGTGAAAGCCTTCACGTGCTTGCTTTGCGAAAGCTGTCGTCAGCATAGTGAATGGTGACGTCGTACTTCCCTCGATTTTTGCATCTAGCCAGCTAGTTGCATGGTAACCACCTTGTGGTTGCTGGCAACCGGGTAGCGAGGTGAAAGCCTTCACGTGCTTGCTTTGTGAAAGCTGTCGTTGACGCAGTGAATGGTCACGTTGTACTTCCTCGATTTTTTCTTTTAGCCGGTTGGTTGCATGGCAGCCACCTTGTGGTTGCCAGTAACCGAGTAGCGAGGTGAAAGCCTTCACGTGCTTGCTTTGCGAAAGCTATCGTCGGCGCAGTGAATGGTCATGTCGTACTTCCTCGATTTTTGCTTCTAGCCGGCTGGTTGCACGGCAGCCACCTTGTGGTTGCTAGCAACTAAGTAGTGAGGTGAAAGCCTTCACGTGCTTGCTTTGCGAAAGCTGTCATCGATGTAGTGAATGGTCACGTCATAGTTCCCTCGATTTTTGCTTCTAGCCCACTGGTTGCACAGCAGCCACCTTGTGGTTGTCGGCAATCGGGTAGTGAGGTGAAAGCCTTCACATGCTTGCTTTGCGAAAGCTGTCATCGGTGCAGTGAATGGTCACGTCATACTTCCTCGATTTTTGCTTCTAGTCGACTGGTTGCACGGCAACCACCTTGCGATTGCCGGCAACCGGGTAGCGAGGTGAAAGCCTTCACGTGCTTGCTTTGCAAAAGCTATCGTCGGCGCAGTGAATGGTCACGTTGTACTTCCCTCAATTTTTGCTTCTAGCCAACTGGTTGCACGGTAGCCACCTTGTGGGTGCCGACCACCGGGTAGCGAGGTGAAAGCCTTCACATGCTGCGTCCAACTTTCTTGGTTTCCGTCCAGCAATCGCATCATTCATAGTTGTCAGGAATCGTTCAGCTTTCTTGATTTTCGTTTAGTCAATTTTTGAACCGGCTACCGCCTTGCTTACCGGAATCTGGGTGATGAGATTTGCCTATAAATACGGAGGTGAAGCCGTCTGAAATTTTTCATATCTTCTTCTCCTTCGTTGGTTTCATCTATCTGTCTTTTCCTTCTCCCTTCATTCTCCTCGACGTTGTAATGCCTTGAACCAAGAACGTCACGGGCCACGTCCGGCGGTCGGCTGCCGGGCCCATACGATAGTGGCTCGATATTTTGCCACTGTGTCTGAAGAATATGCCGGCGGAGGAGCTTGCTTGTCCCGACCAGGCTGAGTCTGCTCATTTGTCAGTTCTCTACGTGCTTACGGATAGGGGCTGTGATCCCTCTTCTGCCGAGGCCATTTCCCAGTGGTGGCTGTCGGAGTAGCTAGGGGATTCTGGCACCTCCGGTTCTCGTCCGCTGGTGGGTGACGCGGAAGGCGAGGCATCGACGGAGGCTCCTCTCCAGAGCTCGCGGCGTTGGACGCGTCACAAGATGCAGGTTGACAGGTAGTGGCTCCTCCGAGGGACTTCTACTGTGCCGCTGGAAATCCTCGACAATGCAGCCTCGGATGCGGAGTTGGTTCGCATGGCGCTCCCATGGTACCGCATGGCAACCAACTCCGAAGAGGTGGCAGCCGACGGTGTCTCACCTCCCGACATCAACCAAGAGTTGGTGCTTCTCGTGGACGGTCGCCTGGCCTTGAGGAGCGTTTTATACGGCAAGCCAATTGATTTCAACCGGCTGCCGGAGGTGGTGCAGTTGTTCGGCGCAGGGCTTGCTCCACTTCGTCTGGGATTTCCGCTGCGTGGAGACCGTCCCCGGTTTTGTGGCCGAGATGTACTCCAACCTGTCTGAGGTGGAGTCGCAACTCGTTCTCGGCCTTCAGGCTGGGCCGGCGGAACTCTCTGACGCGCTCCTGTTCGAGGTGCTGGGCCTCTGCTTCACCGGCCTAGATGTCTTCTCCCCTCTGTCGAGCCTCCCTTGGAGTCTCTGCGACATCAAAGTGGCAGTTGTCGGGGAAGTCGACTCGGACTAGCGGGTCGTCAAGGCCCGTGACCTGAACCCGATCGCTCATCTTGTCTCCTTCATCCTCAACAACACGATCCTGCCAAAGGGAGGACACTGGGACAAGATTAGCGTGGCGACTTATCTCTCGACTTTCATGGTGATATCGAGTTGCCTGGTGAACTGGGTAGTGGCGGTTCGATGCCAGATGCGGAGCGTGGTCTACTCGGGTCGGCAGCCTCCCAGCCAATTGCTGTTCGGGGAGGCGATGGTCGAGCTGGCCGACTTCCTGCACATCTCAACCGGCGGCTGGCAGAAGGTTTCATTCTAGACCCGGCCCATCACGTCAGTCGATCTGGGTCATTATGAGAGGCTTGCTTCTAAGCGGGCCAACTTGTCTGCCGGGACGTCTAGTGGGCCGTCAATCGGGCGTCGGCGGACTGCTTCTACCGCTGCTTCGCCATTCGCCGATGGGGCTCCGGGTCAGAGTGCGGCTACCGGTGTGTCTGCGACGGAGTCCTTGCTCAGCGACTACTTGCGCACGGTGATGGAGCGCCTCAGTGCCCAGGACGACGTCTTGGTGCGGCTAATGAACCGCGAGGACCGGTTGGTTGGCTTGCTAGAGCGGATGGAGGCCCGAGAGGTCGCACGGGAGCTCCGGAAGTTCGAGCATTGAAGGTTCAAGCATCGAAGGGACAGTGATGTGGACTAACCTTGTGTACTTGTCGTCTTGCGTTTGTAGTCTAAACAATAAATAATATCAATTGTGTTTAATGAAATTTTTCGTATAGACTACGTTCCCAAGAACTTGTGCGTGTATGCGAGTAAGGTGCGGGACAGTGATATGGAGGGGGCATTCGTACCACGGCATGAGTGCTGGGTCGTTAAGGCGGTTGCCGGTTGATGGTACCAGGCAACCAGCTATTCCCTCCTCCCATTGGTCAGTCTTACCTTTGTGTGAGGTGGCATCTCAGCTGGATCATAGGTAGCGGCCTCCTGTACTCGGGGCTACGTGGTCGCAACCCTTCGCTCTATGGGCGCCTATTCCATCTGGGTCGCCGTGTTTTAGCAGCGGCTACCGGCTGATTTACTTGGCAACCGTTCATTTCTCCGCGTGACGTCTCATCTAGCGCGGGTTGTGGTACTGATGCCCAACTGTTTGAGTAGGGTGGCATGCGTGGGTAGGCTTCCCTCGTTCCTGCAAGGGATGGTCAGCATCTTCGTGTTGGGTGCGACCGTCGTGTTTTAGGAGTGGCTACAGGCTGATTTACCCGGCAACTGTTCGTTTATCCGCGTGACATCTCATCTTGCGTGGGTTGTGGTACTTGTGACCAGCTGTCTGAGCAGGGTGGCGCACGTGAGTAGGCTTCCCTCGTTCCTGCAAGGGATGGTCAGTGTCCTAGTGCCGGGTGCTGTCGACGTGTTTTAGGAGCGGCTACCAGCTAATTTACCCGGCAACCGTTCGTTTCTCCACATGATGTCTCATCTAGCGTGGGTTGTAGTACTGGTGCCCAGCTATCTAAGCAGGGTGGCACACGTGGGTAGGCTTCACTCGTTCCTGCAAGGGATGGTCAGCGTCCTAGTGTTGGGTGTGACCGCCGTGTTTTAGGAGCGACTACCGGTTGATTTACCCAGCAACCGTTCGTTTCTTCACGTGACGTCTCATCTGGCGCGGGTTGTGGTATTGGTGCCCAGCTGTCTGAGTAGGATGGCGCGTGTGGGTAAGCTTCCGTCGTTCCTGCGAGGGACGGTCGGCGTCCTAGTGTTGGGTGCGGCCGCCGTGTTTTAGGGGTGGCTACCAGTTGATTTACCCAGCAACTGTTGGTTTCTCCAAGTGACGTCTCGTCTAGCGCGGGTTGTGGTAGTGGTGCCCAACTGTCTGAGCAGGGTGGCACGCGTGGGTAGGCTTCCCTCGTTCTTGCAAGGGACGGTCAGCGTCCTAGTGTTGTGTGTGGCCGCCATGCCGGCCCCTTGCGGGCAGCCGTGTCTCCTAAGCGGCAGCTAGCTAAACTATCCGACTAGCTTGTTTACCTGCACACTTGTTTATATGTTAGTTTCGAAAGGTGGGGAGGGAGTGTCGTTCCCTCCCCTTATCTGTGAATACATGTGGTGAGGTGTGTGAAGAAGTTGAGACACTCTCCGGTGACCCTCTCTCCTGTGTTTCGTCTCGTTGGTTTTGTAGAGGGGTTTTCAAGCGGCTGCCTGCAAGGTAGCTGTTCTGACCCAATAGTGCTATCAGAACCTGTAGGGGAATGAAAGGTGTCTCACCTCACGTCAAAAGAAAACCGTTGGACATTCACGTGGGTGTGCTCGGAAACGTGGTTCCCTTGTCCAGTTGAAGCAACCCTCAGGTGACAAAGACAGGTCGAGACGAGAGATCCGAGAGCTATCCTTCTGCCCATAGTTATGCTGATTCTTCCTCATAAGTTCGCTCCGAGGGTGTGGAGATGACAGATAGAACTATGCGGGTTCCGGAAATGTGGGCATCGGAACCTAGGCATGGAAGCGACTTTCAGCGGGATGCCAAGCCCAATGCTGCTGAAGACGTAGCTGCTGGCAGATCTTTTGTAAGGGATGCCAAGCCCTGTGTTGATGACTTAGCTAGGATGTCAAGCCCTAGGACAAGAGAAAAAGGGAGAAGTGGGTGTCAGCAAATGGGTTCCGGCACTCGGTTGTGTTGGCGGACTTTGGTAGGTTGCCAAGCCCTTAAAGAAGGGGATACTTGGTCAATCGCGATAAGCCTGGTATTGGACTGCCAACAGACAACGAAATCCTAAGATCTACCCTTCCCTTACATAGGAGTCCATATGCTTTCAAGACTCAGCAACAAGTAACTTCTCCTTTTCTTTTTCTTTCTTCTCTTTTTTTTTTCTTTTCCTTTTTCTCTCTTTTGTTTTATTTTTTCTTTTTCCTTTCTCTCTTTTTTTTCTATTGAAGAAGGATTCTAGCCACTGACTTTTCTTCTTCTCTTTTTTTTTTTGTTCTTTTCTATTACAAAATAGAAGATAAGAAAACTGAATAAAAGAATGCTACTAGCCCTCCCCACGTGCTGTTGGCAAGCAAAATAACCTGACGTTGTCGCGACTGGGTCCAAGGGGGAATACCTTACCTATAGCGAGTCGAAGGCTATGATCTCCCCCATTGTCTAGTGGCACTCGAGCTAGGTAAAAATGGGGGGTTGGATACTCATTCGAGGGGAGAAGTGATCTCCCGTCGGTATCTCGTAACCACTCAGAATCAGCAAAGACCATGGGGATAAGGACGAACCTGGATTACTCACCCTGTTCCATCTTTGTGCCATCGGAGTTAAACAAGATGGGTGCTCAGGTTTTCAATGTAGAAATCGGGATGTAGTTGGTGTCACTCCCCGGTCGAGTTTGTCTATGGGTAGAACTTCTTCAACTGCAACAGATTGACCAGACCGAACTCTTGTTGGGTGGCTTCATCAAAGAGGTAGGTGGCCCCTCTGCTAAGGGTCTTGGTGATGACGTATGGGCCACGCCAATTTGGGGAGAATTTTCCCATAGAACCTATTGGGAAGGTGGCGCGAAGGACTAAATCATCGGGTGTGAAGAGCTGGGGACAGACTTTCTTGTCATATGCCCTTGCCATCTTTCGCTGATAAGTTTGGGCATGGTCCAATGCTCTCAACCTTCTCTCGTCTAGGAGATTGAGCTGGAACAGGCGCGATTCCGACCACTGGTCATCAGAGTCTGCTTCATCCTTGAGGATGTAAAGGGATGGAAGCTCTACCTCCACCGGCAATACTGCTTTGGACCCGTATACTAGCGAGTATGGTGTTGCTCCAGTGGCGGTCCGTAGGGATGTCCGATAGGCCTAGAGTACGCAGGTGGTCATGCCAGTCTTTGTGTGTTCGGACCATCTTCTTGAGGATCTAGACCAATGTCTTGTTAGTTGTTTCGACTGCTCCGTTCATCTGTGGCCTGTAGGGGGATGCCCTTAGGTGGCGAATACAACACCGCTCGAGGTAGCCTGTAACCTGCTTAGCTGTAAAGTTGGTGCTGTTGTCGGTCACCACCTCGAAGGGTACGCCATACCAGGTGACAATGTTGTTGTGCAAGAACCTCTGGGTGGCGGTTGCAGTGACTGTTTTGTAGGAAGCCGCTTCCACCCACCTGGTGAAGTAATCGATGGCCACCAGTATATACCGGTGTCCATTGGTGGCTGTCAACTTGACCTTGCCTACCACATCCAAGGCCCACATGGAGAATGGCCAAGGGGAAGCCATGTTGTATAGTTCCTTGGGGGGCGCATGGATGAGGTTTCCATGAACCTGGCACTAGTGATAGCAACGGACGTAAGTGGTGCAGTCTACCTCCATTGTGCTCCAGTAGTAGCCTTGGAGCATAATCTTTTTCGCCAGGAGGATCCCGTTCATGTGGGATCCACAAACACCTTCATGGATTTCCTGCATAACCATACGTGCCTCGGGCTGGGTTACACACAAAAATTATGTATTATTATATATAACAATATTATTGGTCAGAGAATGTAGTCCAAGGGGGTTAAATTTATTGAGAAATATTTGATCGAGTTAAAAATTCATAAAAAAATAAATTCGAACGTCTATTCAAACAATGCTATTTAAAAAAATTTGCAGAAAAAATAAAGGTCTATTTATGCATAATAAAAAAATCAGAAAAATAAAGGAAAAAATTAACAAAAGAAAAGTCACAAAAATCAAAAGAAAATTGAAAGATTTTTTTTTTTCAAAAGTTGAAGTTGATTTTTCAAATAGAATTAAAATTATAGAATAATTAGGGTGATAAAAATTTATACGTTAAAATTTATATAATAATAATAACATTAAAAATACTTTTAAAAGTATAAAAATTGAAAAAAACAGAATCGAAATCTGCAAGAAATCATACCTTTTAAAATAAGGGAATAAATATTGGCATCAGATGAATGA